>JAASGD010000894.1:0-15116 GCA_023334115.1 Globisporangium megalacanthum | reverse complement strand
GGACGAGAGGCCGATCTCATCGACAATCGGCAAGTACGTCTTACTCCACACGACCGACCCGGCGCCGTAGCCGCCGACCGCGAAGCCTGCTGCAGTGCCGCGGTAGTCTGGGAACCACTTCTGGAGCGCCGAGACTGGCGAGATGTAGCACAGGCCCATGCCAAAGCCAGCCACGATACCGTAGCCGATCGTAACCCCAGCCATGGATTCGTAGTGCAGCGAAATGCCAGCGATGATGTAGCCAGTGAGGAACGCGCTGGTGCCGAGGAGCACGCCTGCGCGTGGCCCATTGCGCTCGATCCAGGGGCCCATGATCGCTGTCGTGGTGCCGAAGACGCCGACCGCTGTGTAGAACGCGTTCACCGCCTTCTCGGCCTTCGGATCGTGGTAAATGAGCGTGTCGATCGGCTTGTTGAAGACCGACCACGAGTAGAGCGAGCCGATGCAGAACTGGATTAAGAAGGCCGCGCCGAAGAGGTACCAGCGCGAGAACTTGATGGCGGGGAGGAACCAGTAGCGGTTCTTGCCATAGTAGAACGTGATGAGGTGGTCCTCCGCTTCTTCTTGCTCGGCCGTGCGGGGCTTGTGCGTCACTGTCCAGTGCTTCACGATACGCCCCTTCACTTTATTCGCACAGGACTGGTATTCCGGAGCCGACTCGGCGGCAGGGGTAGCGGAAACGCGTTCGTCCACGCCCATGGTGCTTTGTTTTGTTTCGAGCTTTGAAGTGTCGAGGAGAGCAGCAGACGACTGGAGCAGCACGAAGCAGATTGGAGAATGAGAGGGCTGTGCAAGCTCCCAGTGCCCGCCCGCCCGCCCGCCTGCCTGCCTGCCCGCTGGACGAGGCTTCGAGACGATCGAAACAGGTTTCCGAACCCCCTCGGAGCTTGAAGAGCTGCTGAGCGCCTCGGCTCTGAGCGAGCGAGTGAGCGACACGGTCGTCTTGCTTTCGTCCGGTTCAACATTGCGTTTGCAGCGAATGCACAAGGGCGAACAAAGCGCGACCGTCGAGATTTCCAGCGGTTTGATAGTCTTGTATAGATAAATACTCTCATATGTGATGGCGAGAGAGATCTTAATGTTATGGAATAGCCTCATGAACTTGGTTAAAAGTTAGTCAGCCAGACGTAGTTGCGCGAGGTGTGAACATCAGCCAACATCCACACATTCGGACCTCAAAGTCCTCAAAAAGGATCGTGCGCAAATCACTGACCGATGTGGTGATAACGGAGATTAACGCACTGACCGAACATAGCTGATGTGTGGGTGAATGACTCGGTCCAGGTCACGCCGTGCGTGACCCCTGCACCACGAGAAGGTGGCTATTCACGACGGACAGCAAGTCTCCATGACCAGCAACAACGCGCAACTAGCGCATCACGGACTGATTCCTCAGTCCGTGACGCGGCTGGTCTCATGCGGAGATGCTCTTTGGAATACGCTATTTAGCGTCTCCGTGTCATTGTTTTAGTGAAGAACGGAGTCAATCCATTTTACCCTCACGAGGTGGTAAAACGGAGGTACTTGCCCGGGTTAGTCAGCGCGAAGACACGATTTACAGCTGCTTCGTATGGAATCTGAAGTTCAAGCGGGGAAGAGAGGGTAGGGTTCAATGACAGAAAGTCTGCTGTCAATAGCACTCCAGCTAAGTGTATCAACTTGTAGAGGTATTTACATCTCGTCAAGCTTGCAAACAAATTCTGAACTTCAAGCGATATAAGCGATATTAAGCGTCATAGGGTTTTGATACCCAATAGTGGTGATTTGCAGAGAAACGCAGTCTGCACAGAATTGCGTCTCAACAGATCGCGCGTCCTCCATGAAAGTGCAAGCGCTTTTCATCTAACGGGAGCGGCTCTGCAACGCAGTCGTCTCGCGCTGTGTGCCATGATCACGGTCATCGGTTCCGATGCATGGAGGTTGTTTTCCGATGCATGTTAAACGCTGTCAACGGCGCGATCCACAGAGACGCAAGTCGAGGAAGTGTTTCCGGTGCCGAGCACTCGCTGCTCACCACAATACGCAGCCGAGCCCCCGCCATTCAGGCTTTTGCAAGCGGAAGCGATCAGATCGCAACGCCCAGGAGTGTTTGGTATTCCATTCCGTCACAACGCTCCATTTTGAGGTCAGGGGCCGACGAACTCGCACTTGTGCAGGTGGGCACATGCTCAACCATATGCTGCTGCGGGACATGGCGACTTTGCTCACCCGTGAAAGACCTCGGGTTGGGAAAACGATCTTCCTGATCCGCACATTCGTGGCTCGTCACGCTTGAGTACGTGCGGGTACAATCACAGACTGACATCCAAGCTTTCCATAGGCATCGATCGCTGCTTGGACGCGCACGAAGCGTACGTGGACGACTGCGGGGACATGTCGGACAGGACGCCTTGCTGCTGCGTGTGATCCGGCACCACGCATGCACCACCATTGGACACTGGTCAGCGCTTTTCCGGTGCCGCGCTGGCAGTGCGCACAGTGCATAGACGGACTTTGCGGGTGTGCGACGCTTCGACGGGCGATACAAGTGACGTTGCGGAGGCGGTGACGTCGTCACTGACGTCGGCCACACCAGAATGGGAACGTTGGAACCGGTACACTGTACCGTATCCTGTAGAATTGAGCACCAAGGAGCTGCGGATGTGGTTGGACTGCAGTGCGATGGAGGCGGCAGCAACGTGCAGTCCATGAGGGAGCTAATAAGCTCATCAAATGACTCTCTTGTCCTGTTCTCGCCGTATGAAGAGAGCTCGCTCGCCTTGGCCGATCACAGCACACAATATCAGTAGCAGTGCACAAGAAGGTTTTCCTGCGCCGACACACCAGCACAACATCAATAAGTGACACGTGTCCGTAATTGAACTGAAGATCCCTGATTTGTATAATTTCAGCTGGTATACGATACTGTATTCTGCTGTCAGTGCTTCAATTTACCTGCCTATTTAATAGAGCCTGCTCAAATATCCGCTTCTGCCCCAGTAGTCAGTCCAAGACATCTCGCAAAAGCCGCAAACATACCAATGACAAAAAGCGCGTCCCTGCTTCTGGTCGCCTTCGCCTTCATCTCCTCGGCACGCGCCGACGCCGCACCCGCCTGCTCCCCCGCGCAGCTGCAGGCGCTCGAGTCGGCTGCCGCGAACGCCGCGGGCATCCTGGCTGCCTGTGAGCGCGACACGGGCTTCCGTCTCTTCCCCTTCACTGAGCTGCCAGCGACCACGGAGCAGCACAATCACGTGTGCCTCGGCCGCAGCTGCCCGACCGCCATTTCGAGTCTCCAGGACGCCAATCTGCCGGACTGCGTCTTGAGCGCCGTCAAGGGCACGACTGGCGCAACCCTCACGCCCGCCGCCTTCTTGGAGCGCGTCTGCGAAGTTGCTGCTGACCATTGAGGAGCTCATGCTGGGAGGTCGAGCCAAGATATCCGCTTCTTGCTCAAAGAGTCCAAACGACACGCGTGGCTACGAGTAAAAAGGATGCCAAAAGCGATGGTATTCTCCAAGCTACGTACTGTAGTTGCTTCCGTGTCCTATGCGTAGTGGCGACGCAAACGGACAAGTGTGAATACCATTCGTACTGTGTGAGCTGGAAGTCCTCTGCTGTCGTCCACGGCTGTTAAGGAAACTGTAGTGTGTACAGTATACAATTACTCGAGCTGGGGTTGTTGAAGGTCCAGTCTTGTGTTTGAGATCTGGTCAAAGCACCGGAAACCACTTGGAGTGGCCTTCAGTTTGTACCGGAGACTGCATGTTGACTGCATACAATCTTGTAGATGCGGCCTGAGGCAGCTTTCTAAAGCACAGACGACTGCTTGGAGCTCAAGCGACTGAAACTGCACGTGTGATGGAGCTCTCGGAAGACCTCATCAAGCGCCGCAGCAAACACTTCGACCTTGCGTGCGTCACGCTACTCGACCTCTCTGGCGCAGGTGAGGCGAGCGAGCGAGCGATAGAGTGGATGCAATGCTACATGCGTGTCCTTCTTACTGAGCTGGTAGCTGACGCGTCGAGCGGTCGCCTTAGAGATTGACCGCCTCGCGCACTTGGACAAGTGTGCGAATGTGGTCGAGATCAACCTGCAGCACAACCTGGTGCGTCTGTGTGACGAGAAGGACGAGAAAGACGCGTGTGGCGGACACTGCTTTGATTACCAGTACAGTAGTCACGTTCCTACTGCTGCTGCTGCTGTCCCAACGGCCTAACACAGCTTCGAAGCGTCGAAGGGCTCCCGTCGCTCGCAATGCTTCAGACACTCGACCTCACTGGCAACCGACTCACAACCATCGGTGTGTGGGAACATCTGAGCTGACGCCCAACGCCTTTCGTATAGTACCTACTTCAAGACTCATACGCTGACTGTGGTGGTGGACGGACAGACAACCTCCCGCCCTGTCCAGCGCTGGAAGAGCTCTCGTTCGCGGTGCAGTCCAGCAATCCTACATACAACCCCCTATCCCCCAACGCACACGTACTCACACAGCGTATGGTTGGCGGCTTCTGTGTGTATGTACGAAGGCAAACGAGGTTGAATCCGTCGACTTCCAAGCCCTTGCGGCCAAGGTGAGCGCGCTACTGTCCCACGGTGTTCCTTGAGCGAGCTCCGGTGCTTACCCCCTGTCCCCTCGGGCTTTCAGTTCCCGCAGCTCCGACGGCTGCACTTCCAGGACAACCCCGTGTCCTCACGCAAAGACGCTCTCGTGGCTCTCGTACGCGCGGCTCTGCCCAACTTGCTGCTGCTGAACGGCGAGGCGGTCGCCTTCGTAAGTGTGTGGCACCACGCAGTGGTCGCTTGGGACGGCGAGGTGGTTGCCAATCTATCGTCTCTTACTCCCGTGGTGCTTCTGGACATCTCTTGACTGCAGATCAGCCACTCGGTCTCGACTAGAGGCCCACTGAGTGCAGATCCGACCAAGATCGCTAGGGCGGACTCTCCAGGTACGACCAGTAGCCCTCCTCTGTTTGTCGCAAGCCTCATCACCACAATGAGAACCCTCCAGGAGCTCCCGATCCACGAATTCCGGATCTGGACGCGACTCTGTCGACATCCGTCGACGTCACCAACTTCGTCGAGCAAAGCAGTCGCAGAATCGACGGTGCAGTAGTGACTGAGACGCACTCAAGTGGGCTTGTTGTCAGCGTCTCTGTCCGTCTGCGACTTACACTCCAGTCCCTGTCGCTTCTTGCGCTCAGAGCTCATTCTCCAGTGCCACAAGACGCTCGAGGCCGAGACCACGCGCGTCCTCAAGGTGTTCAACACCCCGTCACTGGAGTGAAGCCCGCCACTAATCCCCAATCACCCACGTGCGAACACGAGAGCGCCAGTGGGTTTTTCAGCACCAGACTCCCAGAGTTGCACAAGCTTCCGATATATAAATCAAAGGGAGAGACGCTGGCCACTCTGTCGGCCCTACTACGCATTCCGGAGCACGTCCTCCTCCGTGCCGTGCGCAGCTGAGGACACGCCTGCCGAGTCGTCAAAAATGGACGTGCGGCACGTCGGGCACGTCGAGTTGACGAGGAGCCACTCGTCGACGCAGTCCTTGTGGAAGTGGTGCGAGCACGGCAGCACGCGCAGCTCCTGGAGCACCTCGTATTCGTTCAGGCAGATGCAGCAGCTCGAGTCCTCGGGCGCGAACTGCGCAGGCTGGAACTTTTGGGTCCGAAGCTGGTTGATCACCTAAGTTGACGACCAGAGTGGTCGAGATCCGGCCCAAAAACCCACATTAATTAGCTGCATGAAAAACCCACCCTTTACCAGAAAAACCCTGTCCGGACATACATGCACGCACCTCTTTGGTCGCGCCTTTGCCACGCATGGGGTCTTGGAGCCGACTGAGCAAGCGGATGACGCACGGGAGGCAGAAGCAGATCACCGGCAGGAGCGCGAGCAGCAGCAGACAGGGCAAAAAGATCTTGGCGTACGCAATCACAATCATCCAGAGCGCGAGGTGGTACGTGGCCGAGCCGTCGTCACAGCGCGCGCCGTCGCTCACGACCCACATGTTGCCGACGAGGAACCAGAAGAGCCCGCCGAGGTCGAGCGCGTACTTGAGCTGGTTCACGTACCCCACGTAGTGCTCGCGCCAGCGAATTACGCGATCACGCGCGTCGCCATTGAGAACGTACAGCGTCCACTCGAGCACGAGCACGAGCGCGAGTTGGATTGCGTGAACGAGGACCCAGACTTGGATGCGGTAGCAGCGCGTCTCGGCGCGCCACTGGAGCGCCAGCACGACGGCGGCGGCCACGACCTGCGGCGCGTTCACGAGCGTGAGCAGCCACATGACGAGCCGCGTGTTGCGCGCGTCGCGGGCTTCGGCCACGCTGCTGTTCAGCACGTTCAGGCGCACGGCGTGCGCTTCCGGCGGCTCGCGGGCCAACAGCCGCGCGCGCGACTCGGGCGACGCAGGCGGCACGGGAGACTCCATGGGCGGCGGTGGTCCTTCCCTTTGCTGATCTTTTTCTCTTTTGGTGCTTTGATTTAGAGGCTGTATGGGTTTCTGTATTCGACTTTGTTTTTTACTCAGCATACAAATGCAAAGATAAGTGGACACGCAATGTCTAGTCCGACACTCGCCATTACTCGCTTCGAGACGCGGCATGACGATGGTGCCGGCCACTGGAACGCCGCCGCCGTTGTCGACCGCGGCTCCTGCCAGGCGCCGCAACCAGTACAGTCTCGAGTTCAAGCTCGACGTCGCGCGCCAGTACGCGCCGGGTGTGGCTGGCTGTGGCTTTGAGGCACTCGCGCGCCAGCACGGACTCAGCAAGTCGAATGTGATGGCGTGGGTCGCGAAGAAGGAGCAGTTGGTGGCGCAGGTGGCGGCCATGCGCAGCAACGGCGGCGGCGGCGCCTTCCGACTCGACGGCTGCGGCCGCAAGTCGTCGTACCGTGAGCTCGAAGACGAGCTCGAGCGCTGGTTGCGCGCACAGGAGGCGGACGGCGTCCGCGTACGGGACAAGGACCTGAAAGTGCACGCGATGCGGCTCTTCCAGGCGACGCCAGCGGCCGACGCGCCGTCAAGCGGCTTCAAGGCGTCCAGTGGGTGGCTCGCGCGCTTCAAGCAGCGCAAGAACGTCCCAGTGCGGCGCGTGCGACGACGCGAAGGCGACGATGACTCTGTCGGCTCCCAGTCGCCCATACGCGAGCAGGTGGAAGCGATGGCATTAGGAGCAGAGGACGACGATGACGACGACAGGAGGAATGACGTGGAGGATGACGTCATCCTTGAAGCGACTGCGTCTGGTGGGGACGTGGAGATGACGCAATCATCAGAAGCTGTTGGATTGGTGGGATCATCTGAAGCCATTACGACCACCACCACCAGGAGCTCACTAGGAAGCGCTCCCAGTATGGCAGACGCCTCCTCAGTGGTGACTACCGAGTGGATGGACACAGTCGACAGGCGGCTCGACGCGCTCTCGCAGCAGATTGGGGACCTGGCGCACGGCCAGAGCCAGCTGCTGAGTCTGCTCCAGCGACTACTCACACAGCCTCTGATTGGCTCGAGTGGGAATGGGCTTGAGGACCGCTCTCCTCCTCCTTCTTCTTCTGGGCTCTTAGAGCCAACGACTGAAGGCGCTCCACCAGCTGACGCCACAGCACCACCGCCTCTTAAGAAACGACGACAAGGAGACCCTGAGCAGCTGCCAAGAGAGAGCGAATGAGACACCGAACCCTGTCGTTTCTAGCGCTTGTTTAACGCTCTTCTCACCCAACTCTAGTGACGTCGACACCCACGAACCGCCTCAGCGTCGCTCAGATGAGGAAGAGGAAGAGCGAGTCGATGAGCGAGCCAGCAGAGCTGCCCGAGACCGCGCGCTTCTTAAACAGCAGCTCAGTCGGCGTGCGGATGGCCGCGAGGTCCTGGTGCACGTGCTCAAAGGAGCGGAACTGCAGGTCCTGGGGCCCAATGGCCATGAGCAGGTCCCCGGCTGACGCGTTCTCGAGCCCTGGCGCTGACCGCGCGTCCGTCACTTCCTTCACGCACACACTGTAGCCCTTCGTCTTGGTCTTGTTCACGGCCTTGGTCTGCTTGTCCTTGGCCGAGTCCTCCTTGCTGCAGTCGCGCAGCTGAAGGCCGATCGCACCGCCACTGTAGAGCACCTTGTAGAACTTGGTCTCGGAACTCTTGACGTCCGTCCCAGTCGACCCACGCGCTCGCGTAGCTGGCGGCGGCTGCTGTGGACGGTGGAGTGGAGCGTCGTGGGGCTGGCCAGGCGCTCGCTTCGCTTCGACTCGGAAGCTCTGACGCGATGCGAACGGAGCTGGACGCAATCGCGGGTGCTGCGGCCTCGAAGGCGCCTGTCCGACTGGCGGACGAGGAGCGGACGTGTGGTGGGGGCCTCCACTTCCACTCGGAGCCCCTGCGTCCGGCTCCTCTACGAGCCGCGCGAACGTGAGTTGCGCTGGCCGTGGGAGCTCCCGCAGCGTCGCAATGATGTCTTCGAAGCGCATGCGGTCGAGCTGCACGCGCCGGCCTTCAGACGACGAGGCGGCACTCACTAGCACGTCCCCGACCTGCGGGCCGAGCCGCTGGAAGTCGGGCGAGAGCTTGGCCGCATCGATGCGCGTGATCGCCGTGTGCAGCGAGCACGGGTCCATGGCGAGCGAGACACCGAGTGGCTGCGTCGCCTGCCACGTGAACGCGTACGTCTTGGCGACGTCGCCTGCAGCCACGGGCTCGGGCAGCTCCTCATTGCGCGACACGAAGCGCAGCGCCACTGGCAGCTCTGCACGCTGCAGCAGCTTGAGCGCCTGGCGGAAGCCCGCGACGCGCTCCACGGCCTCGCTGCCGCGCAGCTGGAAGCCCACGAGCACGTCGCCGACCGCCGCGGGCGACTGCAGCACCTCGGGCGACGCGTGCGACGCGACGCGGCAGACCACGGGCTCGTCGCGCTCGTTCGGCGTGAACTCGAGCCCGAGCGGGTGGTGGCGCCAGAGAACGTCGTAGCTCTTGCCGCGAGGCATGTGCTGCTGCTGCTGCTGCATGGCGACAGAGACGGAGGGCGAAGAGGAAGAGGGCGGAAGAGGAGGAAGGAGCGTGGGCGATTTGAAAAGTGAACATCATGAGCTCTGTTGTCTCGGGAGTCACCAACTGTACTCGCTCTCACTCACCAGCTTTCATTTCTCAATACCGGTAATCACTTCCTCCTCTCAACAAGGGCGTCTTGTCCTTCCTCAGTCGTACAGGAGCGACCGCCACTGCCAGTGCACAATGCTGTTGACAAAGTCCGTGATCACGCGCCGTTGCGCAAACGTAAACGTCCGGTTCGGCGGCTCCTCGCGCCGGCAGATCTCAATCTTGACGCGTCCACCGTCGCTCTCGCCACCATTGCCATTAGCCCCATAGCCATTGCCACTGGAGCTGCTCGCGCTGCCAAAGTCCAGCAGCGGCGGCTCGGGCACGCCGCTCTCGAACGTGAGGTGGATAATGAGGTCGTGCGTGTTGGGACACAGCAGCAGAAAGTGGCACGCTTGCTCCGCGTCAAACTGGTACTCGCGGAGCTGGTCGGCGTACACGTCGCGGAGCCGGAGCGCAAACTCCTGCCAGCACACGCTGTCGACGTCCAGGAGCTGCGCGAGCGTCGGGTCGATCTCGTCCAGCGGCGTGCACACGGACAGTCGCAAGCACTCTTCCAACTGCTGCGGCCCCACCTCGACCTGGAAGTGGTTCGCTGGCAGCGCGAGCGTGGCCGCGACCCGGGCGCCCGGCCCTGTCGTGTCGTCGTACAAGAGCCGCGACCAGAGCAAGTCGCGCTCGTAGTGCTGAGCCGCGACGCGGAAGAGCTCCTGGACAAAGAACTCGGCTTCCAAGAGCGCGCGTTCGACCGGGAGGACACTCACTGCTGTCGCCGCCCCCGCTCCCTTGAGCAGGATGAGCTGGATGCAGTTCTTCCGCCGCTTCTTGTCGCGCGCCTGTAAGCCAAAGCCTTCTGCGACACTCTGCGTCGTGATGAGCAACGAGTAGCCTGCAAAGTGCTCCCGCGGTGGGAGGTACCCGAACGGCGTGGGGCCGCCAGTCGCCGGCTGCCGGTGGAAGAAGCTCCCGGACGGCGAGTGGCACACGACCGCGTCCGGCGTCCCAAACTGCATCAGGTCCAGCACTTCGTACCGCGCACCGTGGCACGCAATGTAGCGCAGCAGAATCTTCACGAGGATCGACTCGGAGCAGTTCGAGTGGAGCTGCGTTGGCGGCAGCTCCACGACAGCAGTGCGCAGCACACTCGCGCGGGACGTGCGCTCGGACGCTCGCGACAGCGTCGGCGACGTCGCGGCAGCCGACGGCGGCTCGGGGTACGACTGCAGGAAGCACCGGATGCCCTTGACAATGTTCTGGAACGAGTGCACATCGTGGCCCGACAGCAAGAGCGACGCTGTCGACGCCGACATGGACGCCGACGCAGCCAGTGCTGCTGTCGCGTCCGGATCTGTCGCGCTGCCGACGTCGTCGTGGCTCGCAGGCTCGCGCTCGCGCTGGTCGTTCGACCACTTCGTGAGATAGTTCTGGAAGAAGCGGATCGTGAAGCTGTAGATGATGGCGCGCGTCCGGAGGGCGTCCCGCAGCCACGCCGCGACACACGCTACCAGCTCGCCCGACACGCGGCTCTCGGCAGCGCTCGCAGTGGACGCGAGGTGGCTCTGGAAGCCGAGCGCGTGCTGGGCCAGGTCCCGCTCGTGGACGAGCACGACGCTGAGCTGCACGCCGTGGTGGTCGCTCTTGAGCTCCAGCAGCAGCAGCGACGCTGGAGCTGCGCTGTTGCCAGTCGTCGCGTTCGCCTGCCAGCCCTTAAGCTTCCCTTGCGCCTTGCCTGGAAAGTAAAAGTACTCGGCGAACCCGTCGCTGTCGGCCCCGAACGCGCTCCCGACCGATAGCGCCGCGAGCGACGACGCCGACGCCGACGGGCCTCCGAGACGCCCCGAGCGAAGCACGCTGACGCTGCTCTGGTTCGCGAGCGTGCTGAGGTGGCGGAAGCCGAGCGCGCGGAGCTGGACTGCGTACTCCTCGTAGAAGGCGTGCGCGACCTCCATACGCAACTGGAAGATGTTCTTCATGATCTGCTTCTTCATCTCGCGCACCGCGTCCCCTTCGCTCGCACACATGCCCACGACCGTGTGCTCCGTGTAGAAGTTGGCGATCGTGCACGCGTTGCCCGCAAACACAAACTCCTTCTTGTACGAGAGCAGGTTCACGAGGTCCATGGACGCTTGGAGCGCACGCAAGCGCCCGTCCTGCATGTCGGCTTCCATGTACTCGTCGTCCACTTTCACCACCTCCCACCGCTCGACAAACGTGACGCGGAACCGCTGGCGCACGAGCTCGTGGCCGCTCTGCATCATGCGCCGCACGACGCTTAGCGACACGGCTTCGTCCATCTCGTCGCCCGCACCCATGTGCACGAGCTTCTCAAACAGGTTCAGGCTCACGCTGTGGCTCGTCGACCGGTCCTCGAGTTGCTGCCAGCGCGTCTGTAACGCCTCGCTCAAGTGCCCGAGCGGGTTTGTCCGTCGCTGCTCGTCGTCGTCCGTCGTCGTCTTGGCGACAGTCGCGCCACGAGCCTGGCTCGCGACGCTGTCGTGGTACTTGTACCGCGGCCCCCACGCGAACTCGAGCTGCTTCCGCCACGAGAAGCTCACACTCGCCGCGTCGTTCGGCTCCAGCGAGCCCGGCCGCGAGAAGCTGGACCCAAAGGTAGACCCAGTGTGGCTGTTCGCGGGTGACGCGAGTGGGGACCGCAGCTCTCGCACCGACGCGCTTCCAGTCCGCAGACTCAGTCGCCTCGACCCAATTACGTCACCTCCAGTCGGCAGCCCACTTGCCGCAGCTTTCCCAGTCGTAGCACCAGTCGCATCGCCAACTGGGCTTGCTCGAGGAACTGTCGGAGCGCCACTGCCAGTCAGCACCGGCCCCTTCGTGTTTGTCAGCGGCAGATCCCACGGAGCCACAGCCTCTCCACTCGCTGGCTTCGACGACGCGCCGGGGCCGCCGCCAGGGCGACCTGGGAGCGCACCTCGCGCACGAGCTCGCGCAGCAAGCAGAGCCGTCGCAGCTCCAGCGTTCCCGCGCATCCGAGGAGCAGCGGCACCCCCGCCCACATTCGGCCCGTTGCCATTGTACCCCGACAAACCGGCTCCTCCTCCAGTTACTCCCCGCTTGGTAGGCGACGGTGCGCTTCGCTCGAGCTTCAACCCTGTCGACGATCCGGACCGACCGCTTGCCGACAGCGCCATCGACGGGCCACTCGTGTCGATCCCACGCAAACTCCGCGACGACGATTGGCTCGACACGTCGCGATGCAGCTCCGGCTTGGAGAGGAGCCCGGGCCCTGCAGCCTTCAAGCTCGCGTTGCTCGGCGCGCGCGGACGGTGCATGTCGTTCTGGTCCGACGCCAGCGTGTGTGCTTCACGCAGGTACTTGCCAAGCGAGCTTCCGTCGACGAGCCGCAGGAGCGACGCGTCGAGCAGCCTCGGAAACGCCGCGTTCCCCGTCAGAATCGCCACTGCGGGCTTCCAGAACTCGACAAAGCTGACACTAAAGTCCTTTGGGAGCAGGAACGAGGTCTTCCCCACGGCGCTGCCGCGGCCGCTCACGTACAGCTCTCTCGGCTGCACGACGCTCCACCCGAGCGGGGCCGCGTGCGGCAGCCCGCTCTTCTCGAGCAACAGACTCCGGACGAGCGCTTCCCGGAGCTTTGACCACGTCAGGATCCGCGCCAACTGCACAAGGAGCGCGTCCACGACAGCCGCGCTCATGTTGTAGCCGTGCACCTGGACGCCACCGCTGCACGAGACCTCGATCACGTAGTAGAACGACCGCCGCGTGCAGCACTCGCTGTCGGCTGGGGCGGTGGCGTCGACGTTCGAGCCGGTGGAAGCTGGAGCGTGCAAGCACTGCTTCTGGTAATGCAGCAACTCGTTCTCAGAGAACTCCCGTATCGCTGCAGCAGGTAGGGCACCAGTCGACGACACGAGCTGGTTGTTGAACCCACTCTTGTGGAGCTCGGGCGCGCCTGAGGAAGACAATGCCCACGGCAAAGAGAGCTTGTCGGCCATGTCCGACATCTCCGACTGGATCGAGTCCGAGTGATGCAACGACATCCCCCGTAACGAGTGGTGGCTGGCGACGAGGCGGTCGGTCGCAGTTAAAGGAGCCTCCGAGGTGCTCGTGAGATCGCCTGCTCCTGTCTGCAGTCGTGGGATCATCCGGAAGTACTGACGGCAGCTCGTCTCGCTCCACAACGCGCCGTGACCAGCAGCGTCGACATCGTGAGGTGCGTACTCGCTAGTAGCTGTCGCTTTTGAGAACGTCGACGGTCGGAGCCTCGATGGCACGCACTGCAGGAACGACTGGAGCTGCTGGACGACGTGCTGCACGTCCCACGGCGCGAACGGCGACGGGAACCGCAGCTTCGTGACAGTCGCTGACGACAGGTGCCACGACTTTTCAAATAGCGACGTCAGGTACTGCACCCCCTGTGGCGACACTGGGACCGGAGGCTCTGGGAGCGGCTGCGGCGTTGCGTGGGCCGCTCCTACTCTGTCGGCGATGGCTTTCAACGTCGCTTCGATCTGGTAGTCCAGCATCGCTTCCCGGAGGTTCGACTCGAGCAGCTGAGCCAGTTCGCTCACGATGATGCATCCTCGGATCCAGATCTGACAGCGTACCACGCGACGGGGTCCGGACGCTTCGCCACTCTCCTCGTCTGGGCGATCTACTACAACACTGTCAAAGTCCTCGAGCGACTTGACAGTGTGGTTGTGCTCGTCGTCGTCGTCCTTCTCGACAGCCTCGACGACGTGGTTCCGGACCAATTCGACGCGGAACACCGCAAGTCCCTTCCCAATGCGCGACAGGAAGCCAGGCGAGAGACGCAGCTCAGGATTCAGATTCAGAACGAACGACGCTTGGTCCTCGACCACTGGAGCGATGGCACCACCAGCACGGCTCGATCCGCGTGGTGACAGAAACACTGGCGACACCACCTCTGGGTTCGTCCTGCTACTGCTGCTCTCGACCACCGGACCGTCGTCGACCACGAAGAACAGCGACGGGTGCGACAGCGCCGGGTCGTGCGCTCGAACGGTCTGTGATCGCTCACTCACAGGCTCTTTCTCCGGTGCTAGGACCGAACGCCGTCGTCCTCCCAGCGCCGTTCCGAGCTCACCCACCGGGTCCCCAAGACCACGAGACGACGCTCCGGCCGCGTTGCTCATGCTGCGCACATAGGTCGCGGACGACAGCGTCTGCGACAGAAACTGGAGCAGCGAGGCCGCGTCCGCGAACTTTGTGGGCAGCACAAACTCGAGCACTTGCGTCGGCCTTCCGTCGGGCGGACACACGAACGCCATGTCGGACGCGCTCAGCTGGAACTTGGCATTGCGCGCCAGCAGCTTCATCAGGATGAGCTGGGTCGCTTCGTCGAGCTTCCGCTCGAGCACGCGGCACAGCTCCTGAGCGACTTCGTCGCCGGCCGCGCTCACACCAAACACTTCGAGCAGAATGCCGGCGACGCCCGAAGACGGCGATGCAGACGACGGCGTGCCTCCAGCGCCAGTGGGACCACTGCCATTGCCGACACCAAGGCGCGGCCCTCGCTTCCGGTCCGGCTTGTCCCCTTCAGTCGCTTGCTCTTGTTGTTTGATGCTCATCTTCATGTAGAAGACGTGGCCACCGCGGTCACGATACACGAACACGTGCCGGCGGTTGTGCACTTGGAACTGCTCGAGCGCCGACGTGCACAGCATGTTGAGCGCCACCGTCGGCGACAGGCGCTCGTGGAGCTTGAACAGTGCCGAGTACTGCAGCTCGCACTGGAACTGGCCCGGCCAGAAGAACGGCTCACTCGTCGCTCCCGAGCCAAACGACGCCGAGCCTGAGTCTTTCCGGCGAGGCGAGCGCGGACTCGAGACCTGGTTGCTCGGTGCTGGGAGCAGAATGTCGCTGCACGACCGCGTCTCGTGCAGCAGGAGGAGCAGCACGTCCAGGTGCAGTCGCGTGAGCACACTGAGGCGATCATATACCGGCGCTGACGCTGCTGGAGACTGGTCCGGATGAACCAGGCCGAGCAAGATGCGGTCGTTCTCGACCGTGAAGAATGCCCAGAACGGGATATCAAAGT
>JAASGD010000893.1:0-15119 GCA_023334115.1 Globisporangium megalacanthum | reverse complement strand
ATGCAAAAACAACAAATCCGTTAGTGGCTTTATGTTTATTCGCGTGCAGTAAACATTTGAATATCATTCAAATATTTGGTAAACATTTGTTTGTTCCGAACAAATGTACTGTAACTTTATTTGTTCAGACAAATATTTGAATATCATCGATTCAAACACATTTGTCGAAGGTCTGAAGCAGTTTGGCAACGTACCAGGTAAAATTTGCCTGTTTTGATCCAAGTATGTTCTACCAGGTTTCTTCCAGGGATAAGAGTTTTGAAACTTACCGACGAAAAATACGTGCAAGAAATCCAGTGGCTCAGGAGCTCACTTTCAAATCTCCCCCTTGGCGCGCAAAACCGGATCCCGCACGCACGCGCAAGCACGCACGCTGCACGCGTACGCGCCCGCCTGCTCGTCGTTTACCGCCGCGCCAACGATCGTACGTCCCCCTCTGATCTCCGTACAGCCCTCGCGATACGTACAGCAGTCCAGACGTAAACTAATCTATCTGCGTGTGTATTCACAGGACATCGGAGACATCGGAGACATCGGATCAGTACCGAACACGCACGGCGCCGTCTCGTACATTTTTGCAGGCCTGATCTCGACTCGAACTCGCTTCTGTGCTCGCTAATGGGTGCTGTGACGTTATCTGCATGCACACAGGTGTGCAGGACATCAGCAACAACCCAAATTACGCGCGCACGTGCACGCCAGTTGCTCCCACCGCCAACAGTACGTTTTGTCGAGCTCTGAAACTCGCTTGGGCAAGCTGAAACGCTTGCACACGAGCTAACGTGTCGTATGACCCGTGTGGCGTGTACACAGGTGCTCTAGACATCGGTGACAACCCAGTTTGTACACACACGTGCACGCCAGTTACTCTCGCCGCCAAACGTACGTTTGTGCGGCTCTGACGCCGGCTTGCCCTTGATGAGACGCTTGCAAGCGTACTAACACGTCGTGTGACGCGTGTGGCGTGTTCACAGGCGCTCTTGACATCGGTAAAACGGAACTCGCACACACACGCGCTTACACGCAAACACGCCGCAAACAGAGAACTTTGCATCCTGCTCGCCTCATTCTCACACAACAGGTTTCGCCAGGTATGTCCAGGTTTGAGCAACTTGTGCGTGCGTGTGCTGCTGACACTGCCCAATCCGGTGATGTACAGGTGCCATGACGAGAACCAGGAGCATCAAGAAGAGTGAGTATGATATGTTGACTGCGGCTCGCGAGCAGTCGCTTCAGCAAGCGACCGGAGTGAACGAAGAGCTCGAGGAGGCCTCCATGTACGACGACTTTGCGAGCGACACCAGTGAGGAAGCAGAGGAGCGTGGAGACTCGAAGAAGCGCAAGATCGTGTACAACGACGGTTTCAGCGGGGGCAGCGGCAGCGACCGACCGACGTCAACCAACTCGCCATACACGCAAGCACAGCCGCTGGAGCTCTTCCACGAGTCATGGGAGGCGTTTCGAGCGTACCTCACTGTGTACGAACGCGAGACCCACACCCGAATCGTCGTGAAGGAGACGATCAGTGTTGACAAGCGCAATGAAGTCATCGCAAAGTCCACCGCTGCGAAGAGTTCGACTGTATACTACGTGCCAAGCGACCTTGAGGCGTTCCAAAGCACATACATATGCACGCACGGATGGGACCCTCCGCGTGCCGGGAAGCGACGGACGGGGTGCGCGGCCGAAGCGACTGCTGAGAAGATGCGGCTGTCCGTTTTACTTCCTAGCTCAAGGTGTTCGCTCGCCCCATGGACGTTGGGGGATCGCCGTGAAGCGCGAGCGGTTGACGCGCAACCACGAGACAACAGAGCGAGTGGCTAGCCGATACCCGGCGAACCGGATCGTACCGACGGACAGCCCCCTGATCGCCGACATCAAGCTGGTGATAGAGACCGACGCAAGGAGAAGCAAGATCGTCCGCTTCATTCGCTATCACTCCACACACATCGTCGACACCAATGACGTGCACAACTTGCGCATGCGGATAAAGTCGAGCGGTGAGTAATGAAACGACATTGAGTGGCCTTCATGCTGAGCGTTCGTAACTGAGAGGCTGTTTCCTCTATTGTGTCAGGCGTGTTCCGCACTGACGACGAGCTGGTGTCCGAGCTGCTCGTGGCGTTCAGTGTGGCGAGGCCTGGCAACGTCGCAGCAGTAACGGAGAACGAGCGCGGACAATCCGGCGTGATCTCCTTCAGTACAGAGCTCATGCGCATGTTCGCGCGTCGCTTCCCGGAGGTGCTGCTGGTCGATTGCACCCATAAGACCAACAGGTGGCTTCCAGGTTTTTCCAGGTATGACCAGTGATTACCAGGTTTGTGATGCTGACTTCTGATGCGATGGTGTGTGTGCTCTGCAGATACGACTATCAGTTATGTACGCTGATGGTGATGGATGAAGACGGCCATGGGCAACCAGTTCAGCACTCCATGATCGAAGTCAACTCCGACTGGCACATGCGCACCGTCGTCAAGGACTTTCAGGAAGTGAATCCGATGTGGAGAGAGGTCCGGGTCGTGGTCGTCGACAAGACCTTACGGAAGTCAACGTGCTTGTCGACATGCTGCCCGACGCTCGTGTACTGCTGTGCCACTTTCACGTACTGAAGTATCCCAAGAAGATCGTCCGAGACCCCAAGTACAGCGGCTTCAACCATGGCGACTACATGCAGATGGAGACGATCTTTCACAATATGACCTGCGCGGTCAGCGAGGACGCCTACACTACGCAGAAGGACGAGCTCGAGTGCGTGGCATTGCGGAACAAGACTGGCGGCAGCGACTTCATGGCGTTCTTCGACAGGTCATGGGATGCGTGTTGGGAGATGTGGGTGCGGCACGAGCGGGTGGAGCTCGCACACTTCCGAAACAACACCAACAATCGACTGGAGAGCTTTTTCGGGCGTGTCAAGAAACACGTCAACCGCAACAACACAATGCACGAGTGTCTCGCGTCTCTCCTCCAGCTCGTGACTGCAATGGAAGAAGAGTACATCCTCAAGGCAACGCGTGTCGGCACGTACTGGAACGCGAAGTACGACGACGAGATGAACGCTGTTCTTATGGTCATGACCGACTGGGCGACAGAGAGCATGTTGCTGGAGTACCAGACGGCAACAGATCACGCTCAAGAGTTCGTCTTCCAAGTGACTAAAGGTGGATGCATCCGTGCACAGCGCCGCCACGGTGCGAAGGACTTTATCGTCAACCCGCTCTCGTGGCTGTGTACGTGTGAGTTCGCAATGACGATGTCGCTGCCGTGTTGCCACGCGCTCGCGTACCGGAAGTCACGCGGCATGACGCCAGTGGTGCCAGTGGCCCAGATCTCGAAGAGGTGCGATCCAGGTTTCTCCCGGTTTTTTCCAGGTTTCTCCAGGCTTTGCTATGAGCACCGTACATTGCTAACTCCTAAGCTTGAGTGGTGGTGGTACCTGAACAGCTGGCTGCGTTCAGGCTATAAGCGTGACGCGGGTGGCGGCGGAGATGACGCCGACGACTCTCGTGGCCCGTGCGAACTGCGCGTCCGTGCTTTTCAGGGCTCACAACGGCCGACTAAGGAGATGGGCGAGCGAGAGAAGCACACCAGCGCGTTGAAGATGCGCGAGCAGCGATGCAGCAACTTTGCAGAGCTTCCCGACCACGTATATGTCGGCGCGGTCGCTGAGCTACAAGACTGGATCGATCGGATTCGACGTGGCCAATAAGTGGCAGCACCGACTTGCACAGCTCCGACAGGATCATGCCGCCACCGACAACCAGTCAGCAGTCCGAGCAGCACACTGAGCAACTGGTTGCGCGACATGTCGAGCCTCAAGCCGAGCTGCCAGTCGAGATGGCAGTCGAGCCTCAAGTCGTGCAGCCAGTCGAAGAGCAGGTCAAACAGCGCAGCAAGAAGCCTAGAGGACCGTCAGCGGTAGAGAGGGCTGTTCAAGAACGAAAGAGCTTGCGCGACCAGCCGTCGCTTGACGAGGAGCCTGTTCACGCGCGAGCGCCACCGGCACCGACCCCACGGGACGAGGAGCTGGCGCATGACCAAGTGCCGGGACGCTCTCAGCGAACCAAGTCACGGGAGAGTCATGATTCTCGCCCAGAGACGCGCGAGTTGAGCGACTTGAGTGGACAAGAAGAACCTGAGTGCGAGATGTCACCACGGCATCATCCAGCGTCCAAGTGGAGTTACAACCCGATCGACGGACTGCTCCCGCGCAAGGACGTGCCATCAGTGAGGCTGAACACCAAAGTCAGAGCTCCACGCTGCCCAAAGAAAGACATCAAGCAAGCGGCGAAGAAGGCAACACCGTTTCGTGCAACCTACAACGCTGGCCAGGCGCTACGAACGGCTCTGGCAGGGGAGGACGTCACCGACATTGTTCGTCGGTTCCAGCAGCATCCGCCGGGCCTTTTATCAACGCACGGGTACTTGACGAAGGGATTGATGCGCATCTGGACGTCGGCTGTGCAGAAACCTGTCAAATACCTGGAAAAACCTGTCGGCTCCAGGTTTACTGATCTCGTCGTCGGCATCCTCCCAGAGTCGCTGGCAGCTCGTGCGCGTGCTGAGATCACGGGAAAAGCGGGATCGCACGTGGACCAGACGTCAAACCCGCGCGGTGTGGTGGCCGGAGTGGAGATTGACGGAGTCGGTAACTACTCTACAGAGCAAATCGACGCCATGATGTACCTGCACACGATGAAGAAGTTTGCAGACAGCGGCGCCGCCTTCATGAAGTGGGTGACAGAGGACGTGAAGACAGCGCTGGTGGATGAGGACGAGCTAAGCGAGTTGGACGAGCATCTCGCGCTGCTGTCGAGCAGCAATCCGATGGAGCCGATACTCGCCACGCTCGGCTACAAGGAACTCTACCTGTTCAAGTCGCACAGCCTGATGAACGACAAAGCTCTCGAAGGTTTCGGCTACTTTTCTTGGAGAAGACGTACCCACATTGCAAGATGCTGTTGTTGCCCCAGATGGACATTCCTCCTTTGTTGCCGACGGTGGTAAAGAGCAATTTCTTCTTGTCGGACCACGCCATCGCAGCGATCGACAGCGCGACAGAAAAAGTGCTCCTCTTGTCTATCAACCTAAACCGCGTGCACTGGGCGTGCTTGGTGCTCAATCGCGACAGTCGCCGCATTCACGTGTATGACAGTCTCGGCACGACAAGAACGAAGACGTTCCTGGGCAAGTTGGCTGCCGACGTAGCTGCGCGGTGCGATGCTCAAGACTACGTGCTGTACACTTTCAACGCACCAGTGCAGAAGGACGGCATAAGCTGCGGCTTCTTCGTTGCACTCCACTTCTGGCGTACGGTGGACCCGACGGTAAGTAGCGAGTTGAGCGAGATTGGACAGAGCCTTCTTCGGTGGAGGGTGGTGGCAGGGATCTTGAACGCAGTCAGCTCCCTTGACTAGTTGGTAGCGGATGTCCAGTACATACATTCATGACACGTAGCCCATACTCGTACGAGTTGTTGCAGTTCAGCACAGACAAGTACGTGAAGTGCTGACGCACGTGAAACAGCGACGCGTCGCTGATCTCAGTCCCGCTTGACCCCAACTTAACTTGTTGTTGGGAACAAACGATTCGGGACCACTTGGAACAGTTCCTTGTTGGGAACGTTGAATTCGGAATGTGTCCCTCGTCTATTGAGGCCGCAGGTGTCCGACAGCTCGCTCCGCCATCAGCCCTCGCCGTCAGTCGTCCAATTTTTTTAGTACTGCAAACAGGTTTCACCAGGTTTTCTTTTGCCGCTGAAATCTAATATGGTTTAGATTCTCGCGCCAAAACCAGCATGAAATGTTTCCGGAAGCTTACCAGCCCAAATTAAAATTACCGTGCAGTTTATGTCCGGATTTTGTATCCCTGGTAATACCAGGAAACACGTAGACACCGAGCAGGTAAAAAATCCCTGGAACGTTGGGCTGTCCAATATCAAATCTTAATTTTCAACACATCTGGTTTTCACCTTTTTGGCAGCAAGCAATGTGAAAAAGGCAGCAACTAAAGTGAAATTTGCGGTCAACCTTTGTGAGTCGCGACTCAAAAATCAATGGATGTCCAAGCTGGAGAACTTTAGAAGGGTCAAACTCGCTGCTTTCATGCACAGGGAGGATTGGCACGCTGTGGTCGCCCAATGGCGCCTTCATTTTGACGGTATCGCGCACAATGATGTCCGGGCGCGTCAGCTCTTCCTCGCGGCGGTGTACGAGCGGCGATCACAAAGTGCAATGAGATGGTGACTGAGCTTGTGGAGTACATGAAGGAAAACTGCTCATGCTTGCTCAAAGAAGTGAAGGACATGATATAGCATTCAACTTCACTGTCGATCTCTCGTACCTCCACGAAAGCCGCTCTACCAACTGTACACTGTCAGTCAAGTCAGTCAGCAGAAGCACTCGTTGAAATTAGCGTGGCATTTGTGACCTGAATGGGAGCAAAGCTCTTTCGAATTTCACTTTGGTTGCTGCCTTTTTCACATTGCTCGCTGCCAAAAAGGTGAAACCCAGAGTGTCAAAATTGAAAATTGACATTTCACATTGCTTGCTGTTTTGTTCAAATTGGTCGGGAAATGGTGTACTTCTGCTAACGTGAGTGCACGCACGCTCATCCTTCGCGCCGCTTCATAACGACATGCAGGCTGCAGACAGCTAGCTCACTCCGCTGCCGCCGCCGAGCCCGTCTACTATATTCATTCCCCTCAGCCTCCTCGCTGACTGACTACGTACGCGGCCGAGTTCAGCTCCTCGTCACTTTGCGCTCTTGCGCGGGTTCGCGCGCGAGAGCCGGCTGCCTGGCTGCTTCTGGTTCGCATCCTCGCTCGCAGACGCAACGTCCCCCGAGCCTCCTGCTTCGTTGTCGGGATCCGTACTGGCGGCTGGAGGCTTGTCGTCGCTTGTAGTGACTTCCAGGGTCGCGTGCTGCCGCTCCAGCTCTTGTACACGAAGCTGCAAGCAACGCAGGTTAGTCATCGTTCACAAAGCCCAGCAGACAGGCACACAGGACTTGCCTTGCTCTCGCTGAGCTCTTGTTCGAGTGCTGCCATCTGGACCTTCAAAGTCGCCTGGTCGGCAGCGAGTTGGTCCACGAGCTTGTCCTTGTTGCGCAACCGCGCTCTCAAGTTCTGCACACCAGCACAGTCGTCACTCAGTTCAATCGCGCTCTCTCCGTCCGCTGCCTCCCTCTCCCCATACTGCAATCAGCGCTCGCTTCCTCCACGCACGCACCTTGTTTGCGAGCCGCAGCTCAGCCGCAAGTCGACCCTCGCCGACTGAAAACCCGCCATTCTCGTGCAATCCCAGCAAGTTGTGCTTGCTGAGAAGCCAAGAGCGCTGCAGCGCCGACTGCGCTTCGAGCGCCTGCCGGAGCAGAAGCGACTGTTGCTCGAACATGAGCTGCATCTCGCTCGTCGACGGCGACAGGAAAAAGTCGCGGCCGTCGACGTCGTCAAAGTCGCCTTCTTTCACGCCAGCAAAGTGCAGCCGCTTGCTCTCGCGGTCGTTCCGCGACAGTGTCCCGAGCGCCATCATGATGTCTGTCCCTTCCGACAGCGTTAGCCCAGGGAACGACGGCACGTCAGCAGCTGGTGCTCTGTCCGCGCCGTTGCGTTCGTCGCACTCGTCAAACTTGCTGCGTGAGCCTGCGCCTCCGAAACGCTCGTAACCATCCCGCTTGCTCCCGCCTCGGAAGCTGGCGTCGATGTCGTCTTCGAATCGGTCGTCCAAGACATCGCCGCTTGCGTACATTGGAGCGTTCATGGCATACGTCGTCCACCCGATAAGCGAGCGAGGTTCAAGTTGCGGGTACTTCTGTAGCTCGGACCCGCCGCACTCTTGGCGCCACTGAATCGGCCACTTGCGCTTCCAACTCCACGGACCGCCGTCTTTCTGCTCCTTCTGCTTTCGGCTCTCCAGGTTGCTGCGCTTCACCTTGTTGTCGAGCACGAGGATCTTGTGCTGATGGATGCTGAACTGCTCGCTGCAGATTAGCTTGATCGTTCGCACGGCTTCTACCAATGGCCGCGAGCGATCCCCGATGATCTCGAGTGCGTTCGCTACGAGCTGATCCACGTCTTCCACGAACTCGGCAGAGTTCTCGTACTCGAGTCCTCGGATCTTGGAAAGGATCTTGAACAGGTCCAGCGCTCGCCGGTGTCCCCCAACTCCGTCACTCCCGTCTTCGTCGTCGTCGCTTTCGCCAGTCTGCACTCCGGCAAGAAGCGGGCCGCAGAACGGCATTCCCTGGCGGTTCGTCGCCATCGTAGACCACACTCGCTCCAGCGCTTTCCCGAGCTGCACTTTCGAGGAAGCGTTGGGGCTGCAGTTCGGGCACAAGAACGTCTTCAGCTTCTTCGAGGTCACGCTGGTGCTCGGCAGCTGTAAGAGAGAGCGATACAACCACAAACACGCCCCACAAAAGCAACACCAAAGCGTCACACCCTCTTGTCACACGCTGTAGTGCTAGTGCAATGACACCCACACCCCATCAAGCCCGCCACGTACGGGTGGGAACTTGTCGGCCGATATCCCCACTGGGCATTGCGTGCACTTCCACAGCAGGTTCTTCGTCACCGGCTTCCTCGGCGACGCGCCTCTCCCCTTCCCGTCTCCGTCCGCGAGCCATTCCTTCTCGCCACTCAGCACGCACGTGTGGCGAGGACACAGCCAGATCACGTCGTCGTCTTTCGGAAACGGGTACGCGCCGAGGCAAAACTGGTGGTACACCTTCGTGCACGTCGGGAACTCGCAGATGATTAGGTCGCCGCCGTACCCGCAGATCAGACAGCGCTCGTCCGAGTCGACTTCCGAGTCGTCACCGTCCAGGTCAGCGGCGCCAGCAGCGGCCGCTGCGTGGTGTCCGCTCGTGGCGATATCAATAGCCGGGGGTTTCCTGCGCGACGCGAACGCGGCCGGGAGTTTCGATGCTGGCACCAGCGGCGGCGGCGTCTCGGAAAAGCTCTTTGATGGTGAGCTCTCGACCGACGAGTCGCCGCTCGCCCGCGGGTAGCGGGATTTCTTGGCCTGCTGGCGCGCACCAGCCGCGTCTGGCGCTACAATATCGGCCTGAAGCCGGCGCTTCAAGGACCCTTCGCGCTGTTTCTGCTTGAACTTTCTCGAGCTCTTTCCAAACGAAGTCGCAGCACTCTCGAGGCTGTCGACCGCCTCGTCCTCCGCCGCGGCGCCGGCCACGCCACTGCTGCTCGACTTCCTCGATTGTGCGTGCACCTGCTTCGACGGATCTTTCGCACAGTCGGGACAAAACCAGTCCCCAGGCGGCACCGCTACCAGCGGCGGCACCAAGCAGTTCATGTGAAACTCCCGCTTGCAGTCCACGCCGTCGCAGAGGATCAGGTTCGAGTAGTGATCGTCCACGCGGTTGCAGATCTCGCACGGCAAGTCGACCGGGTCGCCCCTCCGCTCCATTCTACGTACGCAAGCAGAGACACGTCAGAAAACCACCCACCCACCCATCCACGACGCTGGTAGGCAAACGTAGAAGGAAAGCCACGCGACGGGCGCTTGGCGTTTCGTCTCACGTACATGCGATCGTAAAAGCGGACCCCAGTGCCGTCTGTGCCGTCGAGGATGAACTTGGCTTCTTCTAGCGCCTTCTGCATGAGCTGCGTGTTGTACTTCTTCGCCGTCTTGAGGACGCCAAAGTCCTCTGTGAACGGCAGGATCGCGCTCTTGGGGACCCAGCCACTGCGAGCGACCAACCACGTGGTCGTGGTCAACACCATTCACTCTGTCAGTTTCTTCCCTGTCCTGAGGCACTCGCAACGATCCAGCACCGACGCATACACTCACAAGTTCCGAGTCCCAAAGAAATAGACGCAGACGTGGCTCTTCTTCAGCCGGTACTTGGACATCTTGGCATACTCGCCCGGCTCGCTGAACTAAACACAGGTGCGCACACCGCCCCAAGACCCACGGTAGCAGTCACGCCTGTAAGTCGCCCTTCACTTCTCGATCCTCCCGGTCCAAGTCAGCACTCCTGCCGTTAATTCTAGAACCCCTCGTCACGCACCCGCGCTGGCCACGGCGGGTAGCTCCCCACGCGTGCGAGCACGAGCCCCGCATTCTCGTTCAGGAGGTCGTGAAGTGAATCGCTGTCCGCGAGCGTTTCTGACAGCGCGAGAGACAATGTTCGCCCCATTCACCAGTGAGAACTGAGCCCTCGCCGACAGTTTCCAGCGACACTCGTACGCACCGTAGTACTCGTCTCTACGCAGCGCCAGCTCTTCTGGATCCATGCTGCCTGTGAGCTGTTGCGGATCCTCCGGGTGCCTGTCGTCTGTGGTGCACAAGCGCGTGGGTCAGGTTGACAATTTCGACAATTTCGACGTGTGGGGCTGCACGCGACCAAAAGAGAGCGAGAACGAGCGACAAGCATAGCTGGGAAGAGCGGGGTGACGCTGTGATGCGTCCGAAACGCGCATATACGAATTGCGTGCACACACCTGAAAAGGGAGGGGAGAGGGGGTAACGCGACCGTCGCACGAGAAGACCAGCACGAGCTACAAGCGAGCGGCCGCCTGAAAGCTCCAGGCTTCTAAGAAACGAAAACTGTGGTGTCAAAAGTTTTGACTCAAAAAGTCTGAAATGTGGGAGCTCTAACTTTTGAAAAATCGTTTGAGACGAATAAATGAAATACCGGTATTCCTAAAGTTGCCTCAAGTGAACATTCTCGAGCAACAGGTCACTCAAGATTACACGGAATGATCTACAGTCGCGCTTGCATTCTTGTGCATGACGGCTGCGTCGGTCATTCTTGCTCGAACACGCGCCCACAGCCATCTAAACGCGGTATTCAGTAGAGGTGTCAACGTTTAATTGCCCAACGTTGCCAACTTGCTTTCAACATAAACGTTGAGGTTGACAGTTCAAAGACGCTCAACTGTGCCTCAACCGAGCCCCAACAGATCCAACTGATATACACCAATTTGTATACACAATGTCGCTAATATCTGCTTATCAGTCACGTATACTACAACATCGCACCCAAAGATCGCGTCCACCCATGTCAAATCACGCAGAGCAGCTCGACCAACGTCCACAAGTCGTCTCCCAGCGTTACCTGTGTAGTCGTGCCGACCTCGCACACGGCAACGCACATCAACGCGAGTCTCTACGGGCGCACCCACTACGTCACCAATCGTCACAACTTGTTCATCTGCTCGGCTGCGCGCCGCCCCCCTCGCGTGTGGGACACTACTACCGCGCGACGCGCTTCTCGAAATTGCGTGTCAGAGCGCGAACAGTGACTATGCGCCCACAGACAGACCCCGACGCGGGGGCCACGCAACTACCTCCGATCGTGTACCGGCTGAGAGGGGCCCACCGCCAAGATGTGTGGGCCTTGGCACGTTTGGTTCCGGACGACAAGTTCGTGGACCTGTCTCGCGAGAAACTAGTGTCGATGCACGCCATAGCCGCGAGCTGCTTGGTGTGCAGATGTTCGATCCCGTATCGGATCGGCCAGACCGCGTCCGTTCGGAGGCATATGGAGCAGCAACATCCCGACAAACTGCGCGAAATCAAGCAAGCGGATGTTTCGATTCACCAAGCAGTAGCGACGACGGGACACGGGCGCACTCAAGGAAAAGAAAGGAAGTGGGAGCAGCTGACCAGGATCAACAGCGTGTCAACCACCTCCTTGCAAGGTGGGTGCCGAAGAGTAGCCGGCCACTGTCTTGTCGAAGATGAAGACTTTCGGGGGCTCGTGGCTTTTGTCGTGGGGATAGGTGGGGTGGAGATCAAGATTTTACGGCGTCCGCAGGTGCGAAGCGAGGTGGCGACAATCGCAGCCGAGCTGCGAGACAGCCTGAAGATTCGGTTTCGCGAGGATGCCGACATCACTTGATGAAGACCGACATATGGGCGGGTCGTGCTCAAACAGGTTTCATGGTTCTTACACTTCACTACATCGACCCCTGTTTCGTGTCGCACAACTGGACGCTTAAAAGTCGAATACATCCCCAGTATGCACACTGCCATCACCATGGTAGACACAGTACGATCAGTGATGGAGCGGCGGGGCCTCAGCGATGAGAAGTGCGCGATCCTCCTTCGCGACTGTGCTGCGAACACGGTACTGGCGGGCCAAAAGCTCACTGTAAACCACATGTGTATGGCGCACTCGCTCCATCTCGTCGTTTCGGGTGCGATGATAGCGAGGAAGGGTGCTCTTTGCGACGGAACAACTCGCGGAAGCGAAATGGGGGAGTCAAAGCGGTGACGTTGGCGGTGCAGAGATCGAGGATGATCTGCAAAATCAAGATGTTGAGTCGAGAAGAGCAATTGTCGACGGGTTCGTTGTCGCGTCAGCAGCAGAGGACGAACAAGCCGCGCTGTCGACTGTACGAGCAGTCGTCGCTGTCTTCCGACGACTCGCAGTTTACTTTCACAAGTCACCCAAAGCAAAGCACAGGTTACTGAAGCTACAAGAGCAATGCGGTGTTAAACATCCAGTCGGTTTTACCACAGACTGCGCGACTCGCTAGAACTTCGCACTCGACATGCTCCTCCGCCTCGAGTTGCTGCAGCCAGCTGTCAAACAGTTCTTCGGGTACGTGCGCACTTCCGGAGGGGAGGTGGCGTTCTCGCAGTTGAAGCTCCAGCTTCCAAACGCCGGTCTGTGGCTGGTAGCGCGCTGCCTGCTCAAGTTGTGGGGCCCATTCGTCTACACGACGAAATCGCGGAGTGGGGAGAAGTACCCCAGTTTCACACTCGCGATCCCGTTCCTTCGAGCGACTGAAATAGGGTTGCACAAGTCAGGCAGGTTTGAGGAGGTCGCTGGATCCGCTGGTGAGGATGCCAGTGTTTCGAGCACAATCGGCTTGATGCACACCGTCTGTGCCGCGTTTGTCCGACTGTTCGCGAAGAGATTTGCAGACATCGACGAAGACCAGAAGTGAATCTCGTTCCTTGATCCTCGTGTTTCTGTAGTGACATATCTCAAGCCAGCCGAAATCAGTGAAGATCGGCGGCAGTCGCTCGACGCGGCTGTCGAAATCGGATGCATAACGGAGTCGGACTAAGTGCGAGTTCAGCTAAGCTTTGACGCGTAATCTCCAATCCAACTCCGACAAAAGCGAGGGCGAGCGTGCTTGCGACAGTATTCGGCGTCAGAGCAGTTCGTCCTCCGGAGCCCGATGAGCACGCAACTGGAATACAAGAGATAAGTTCACGCTATGAGGCTGAAATCATTCTCTACCTCGACGAGGCGTCTTCCGCAAATCAAAAGAGCGACCCGCTTCGGTGGTGGGCCGTTAATGGCAAGCGCTTCCCCAAACTCGCCCGCCTGACCCGCAAGTAGCTTGGTTGTGTCGTGACGTCAGTGCCATCGAAACGGGCGTTCTCCACCAGCGGCAACGTGGTCTCTGCACGTCGATGCGGACCGACACCAGAAATTGTGCGCGACTTGCTGTTCATCCCCGAAAACCCGCAGCTGGAGTAGACAGTAAGAGGCAGAGGATCAAAACCGCTTTAGTGAGGAATTATGAAAAGTGCCAAGGCCCACCCACCGTACTGTGCGCCTGCAGCCACCACGCACGTTCGGTGCTGGCGTTGCAGGGTCACACGCACTAAAGTCGGTCTGTGGACAGACTGCGCAGTTCACCAGCGCGCACGGCTCTTCGTCGATCATCGCCGGACGCGATCGCTCGCCGTCCGCTGCTTGCAGCACCTCACGGGAGCAACAGCGCACGAGCGCAACCGAAATCTGTGGTGACCCGCATCCTGTCCGCGACTAACACGGCGAGAACGCGCTCCAGGCACCGACGACGCAATCCGACGGCGTACAGGGCTATTCTGTTGGAGCGCTGGCGAACACGCATGACCGCCGTACCGGGCTTTCCGGACGACAATTCGCGAGCGCGTCCACGTCTTTGATGCCGCGCAGAAGGCGCCGAGCGCCGACTACGCGCTCACGTCGCAGTTATCTGGCTCGCACCGGCCCGTGTCGCGCAGGCTGGGGCACACTCAGCCGCCAAACTTGGACGGCTGCACCACGATCCGTGTGCGGGTCTGGTCTCCCGAGCGCTCGTTGCACGGCCTGAAGTCTCCCTACTCGCTCACCACGCAGTTGGTCGGGCGCACACGACGCCATCTTGGCCATCGCCTCGCACGCTTAGCCGCCGCCCTGGGGCGACACGAGCACCGACCGCGTGCGCGTGCGCTACGACGTCTTGGCGCTACAGTCGCCAAACACCCCCACGCACTCATCACGCAGTCAACAACCTGCACAGGCACCTCGTCCACGAGCGCCGGACACTCGGCGCCGCCGCCGCCGTGCTGCACAACCGTCCGCGTTCGTCGTTTTGTGGTGCCAAGCACTTGGTACGCGCTCTAGTGGCCAACACGACAGTTGCTTGGGTTGCAGTTTTGCACGTCCACAAGCGCCGCACAGTCCCAGCCGTCGTATTACGCCGGGGCACAACTGTCCGCGTGCATTAGCGCAGCCGCGGCGGCAGGCACAACGTCCACGGCGTCCACTCGCTCAGCACACAGCGACCTTGTATCACGCGCAGCCGCGTCGGTCGTGACGGGACACGAGGCGCCGCCGTTCTGGGGCGTATGCTTGACTGTCCGCGCGCGTTTTCCGCCCCCAGTGAGCAGCCCAAAGTCGCCCCATGCACTCACCGGGCAGTCCTGGCACGCCGCCGTCTCTGTCGTCACGCCGCACGCAGCGCCGCCGTTCTGCGCAGGTGAGACGGCACACCGGGTCCGCGTGCGTTGGTTCGTCGACGCGTCGCACGGCCTCGTCCACGTCCACTTGCTCAGCACGCAGCCACTGTGCAAGAGCATGAATTGGGGCCCACGGCGGCGTCGCACGGGCCGAACGCACCCCACGCGCTCACTTGGCAGGCGTGACACTTGGCCGTCTCTGTGAGAGCAGGACAGGCCTGGCCGCCGTCCACTGGCATCACCACTATGCTGACTCGCTGACGCTGCTGCGTCTTTGCGTCGCACGCACCGCCCCAACTCCACTCGTTCACAGCGCATTCCACGCGCACGTACGCATATACACACAAAACGGAACCTTCGATGGACAACTAACAACACGAATGTTGCGTTTTGTGTCAAAACTCACTTAGTCTAGTCGGGTTGGCGCGCGTT
>JAASGD010000892.1:0-15125 GCA_023334115.1 Globisporangium megalacanthum | reverse complement strand
CCCGGAGCTCGCTGACGAGGATCGCGGCCTTCAAGTGCGCCGGCTGCAAGATCCGGTTCAGTTCCGTCTCAGCCACCGGCTCGGCGTCAATGTCGAGCTTGAACCTGTCGATAGACACCAACAATCGACAGAGATTAGCCACCGGTCCACCACCGACAGACCCGACAGGAGACAATAGTCCGCACCTCCCCAACAACGGCGCTCTGCTCGTGCCGTGGAGCTCAGCAAAGAGGCTCCAGACCATCGGTGTGACGCAGCGGTAGTCTTTCGAGAGCACGAGCCCGGGTCGGGGCGTGTCGGGCCTCATTCCTCTGACGAACCTGGTAATTTACGGCATAAATTGAGTGAACAAAACGCGCGACTTTTCAAGTCACGTATAAAAGTATCGACACAAAAAATTGGTATCAAAATTGTTGACTTCAGCCACCAATTTCAATTCGAGGTATCGAGGTATCAGGTATTGTTACTTTCAAATGGAGACACCACATCGACATCAGCCAGAGAGCGCCGATGCCGCACGTGCTGCCGTGCCGCTGTGCTGTTGCACCGATCGTGCTGCGTGTCCAGCTTGCGCTGACCAGCAACGCCTCGATGGTTTGCTGAGCAGCGACCTGCCGTCTCCATCTACAGCAGACTGGCGGGCGCACGACGTGTGGGAGGCTTCGGGTTTCCTCGCGTTCCTCGCCGCGCACGAGATCCGCCGCAGCGACCTCCTTGGCGGCTCGGACACGCTTGCGCAGCGCTACTTCCGAGTGAAGCGTGCTGCTGCTGACGAAGCGGACGTGCTCGCGCGCGTCACCCAGAGCCTTGACGCGACGCCGACGCCTGTGCTGTGGCTCCCGGGTTTCTACGCGCTGCCGGCGTCTGTGCCACTCGCGCGCGTGGATGCGTACCGCACCGGCGAGCTCTACGGCATTGACGTCTCGTCCGGGTTTGCTGTCTCCCTCCTGGATGTCCAGCCAGGTATGGTTACAAATTGCAACCGGTGCATTTGAATGTTTCAAATCACAAATGGGAGACGCTCCCTTCTCATATTTAATATCGTCCCGGCCAGGCGACCACGTCCTCGACCTATGCTGCGCTCCAGGAGCCAAGCTCGCGATGATTGCCGACCTGCTGCAGCTGCGTGGCAGCGTCACAGGCGTCGACTGTTCTCGCCAGCGCCTCGGCGCCTGCAAACAGCTCGTGTACAAGTACCAGCTCGTCCAGCCGTCGTTGTCACAATCATCCGAGACGACACCGACTACCAGCGCCACCAGTGACGCCCACGACGTACAAGACGACACGACACAGCCACTGAGCGACCCACGGTCGCTGTCTTCGTCCTGGCGCTGTCGCTTGTTCCACGCAGACGGGCGTTCGTTTGCTGTCGGACCGACCACAGAGCTCGAGAGTTTACTAGTCAAAGACGTCGAGGTGGTGCTCGACACGGAGGAGATTGCGGCTCGCGGCGTCCGTGGACAGCAGCGCAAGCGCGTAAACAAGAGTGCACGCGCTCGTGCGTCCCGTAAACAGCGAAAGCTCTCGACTGAGACCAAGAGCAGCAGTCTCCGTGGCGACGCCGACAGTGGCGACACTGTCGGACAGGAGGAGCCGACAGCACGCGACGGCTACGACAAGGTGCTCGTGGACGCCGAGTGCACGCACGACGGGTCCGTCCGGCACTTGCAGAAGCACACGTCGCTCGCCAAGTGGACGCACTACGTCGAGAACCACCTGGACGCTCGCGAGATCGAGCGGATCTTGCGGCTCCAGCACGACCTCATTCGGTGCGTTCTTCGTCTGCAAGTCTATGATACCTAGGTAGTGGATGGCGTCACCTAATGGATTGTCGACAGGAGCGGCTTCCGTCTGGTTCGCGACGGAGGCGTGCTGGTCTACAGCACGTGCAGTCTTTCTGTGAAGCAGAACGAAGAGATCGTCACCGCGTTTCTGAGCGCCGAGCCGCGAGCCGAGCTCGAGCCGATCGATCGTGACGGCATCCCGTGCGAGGTACGGTACTGTACTGTGCGTGTGTGGAAGAGTTGTCTCCACGTCGACTGTGGGACTAACAACGTCGGATCCGACCTTGTCGGGCTCTTTCCTACGTGTGTGTGGGTGGAATCCCAGGAAGGGCGGCTGCCGGGGACGGTTCGATTCACTCCTGCACGCAACGCGAGCGGACTCTTCATCGCCAAGATCCGCAAGCACGCCGAGCCGTTGCTGGCGTAGGTGTGTGTCCACATACCCGTGCTTCGAGAGAGCTGGGCTGAGGAATGAGAGCTGAGCTGAGGAATGAGCTTCGACCGACTCGACTCGGGAGATCGATCACCTGCTCCACTGTAGCTGAACTGTGGGTAGTAGAGTGGAAAGGATGCGCTGGTCGTGCCAAGTCCAGTACAGTATGGGTTGTTACCAGACGGCGACAGTCGTGTCGCAGTGGTTCGAGCGCTTTAGAATCATCGTAAGCGACGACGAGTGGCGGCGTGGGAGCTTCTTCGGAGGCGGGCCTAGGTTGTGGTAGTCTGTGCGCAGAATGTCGCTGGTCAGGAGCTTCGCGACGCTCGCGGCTTTCGGGAGCGGCTTCCGTGCTGTCGCCACGAGCTGTCGCTGCGACAAGGTCTGGATCGACAGCGACGGCTCGTTCCGTCCCAGCAGAGCGCTGCTCAACCGCCGGTCCGCTGACGACTGGGAGATCAACAGTGTGTCGGCGTAGCTAGCGCGTCGCTTGCGCTTCCCAGTCGTTGGAACGACAGCACCGCGACGAGACGCACTCGCCCACGCTGGTGTACCTGGGAACGTGTCGTACGGACAGTAGTAGTCTAGGGTCCCGCGGACAAAGAGGAGTTCGTCGCCTGTACGGAATGCGACGTCGTAGAAAAGGCGCGTGGTCCACATGAGCAGCGTCGCGACGCGGCCAAGCAGCACGCTCTTCGTGTTCCACGCAATCGTTCGGCCGCTCACGCGCCACTGGAACAGGTCGCGGTCGAGCAGCTTCGACGCGGAGACGTCGACGAGCACAACTGCGTACGACGCAGCAGCGGTGCTGACCCAGAGGCTGATGATCACTGGGGCAGCGAAACGCTTGTGGAAGCCCAGACGCTGCTTCACGGGCGGCGTGAGCGTGTCGAGCAGGAGCAGCCAGTGGAACCAGAGGCACGCAGCGACGATCGCGTAGCACCGGTAGTCCCACTGCATCATGTCAGCGAGGCAGCCGCATGCGACGAGGAAGTGGACTGACGGGAAGAGGAAGCTGAAGCTCTTGAGCACGGAGACGAGGAGGTCGCGGTGGTAGCCGCACGCGCAGACACCGCAGAACGCGACGGTGAACGCGAGCGCAGCGACAGGGATGTGGTGGGCGCTCGAGACCGTTGCGTGCGCATCTTCGGGCGGTGTGAGACCGACGCTGATAGTCGCGAGCACGAGGCCGAGGAAGCCGACAACGTAGAGCAATGCGAGCTTCGAAGACGAGAGCGCGACGTCGCAGACTGGCCACGACGGGAGCACAGTGCGCCGGACGTCAATCGCGTGGAGCCGGGGCGGCACGAGCGTGACTTGCTGGAGGTGGTGCACTTGGCGGGACCGGTGGAGGCGCGAGAAGAAGAGCCGAGCAGACGCGACGCCGAGTCGCTTCAAGAGTCCGTACGACGGTCGCTCGCCGTCGTTCCGACTCGCTGCGGGCAGCGCGGAAGCCCGTAGCACGAGGTTCGAGCGGAAGAGGACGCATTGGACGATCTTACAGCCGGCGTTGCGGCGCCAGAGAAGCCGCCGGCGGTTGTACACGACCCGGACTGCGAACACGACGACAGTTGAGAGTGTACTGAGAAAGATGTCGAGGAGCGTGACTGTGATCGTTGCGTACGGCCGGCGCTCGAGCCGAGCGCAGTCGACGTCGAGGACACCGAGGTAGACAGCAGTGCCGAGCGCCAGGAGCGCTGGGATCTCAATGTACAGCGTGTTCTTTGTGGCGGTGACAAAGGTCCGGAAGTCCGCGTCGAGCGCAATCGCGAGCTCAGTGACGAGGAACGCGGGGAGGACGCTCACGACACGGACGTCGCCGAGGAAGTAGGCGAGGAGCGACCAGACGATCCCGTTCATGAACGTAAAGAACCAGAACTCGTATCGCCGCACGAGGAGTGCGAGTACGTCGGTGCTCAGCATTGAGATCGTACAACACACGGGCAGCAGGAGACAGAGTGCGGACGGGACTGCGAGCATGGCTCCGACGTCTCTCGGACCTCCGATCACAACGGCGTTAAGCGAGTAGCTCACTCGCTGGAGGTAGCACACGTAGACGTGGTGGCGCTTGAGCCACTGAAGGAACTGGAGGTTCGCAGAGCGCGAGAGTACATGGCTCGCAGGCGTGACCCGGAGATTGATCACTGGGAGTGGCTGGGCGACTTGGAGCTGGTAGTGGAACGATTCACGCGACTCGAATGGGAGGCGGAGGCGGGCGGTGCGTGTGGGCGACCGAGGCATTGGCTGGACCTTGGTCGCGGACGCTCGCATGGCAAGAATCGCCTGCACGAATGGTGGTTGCCCTGTCCCGTTCGGTTGCGTCTTTACCCTCGTTCCTGCTCTTGGTGGCAAAGGCCGAGACGCACTTCTTGCTGCCGAAGCGACGGGCGTTAGCAAGTTCGCCTGAGTTATGATCGCTGCGTGTGCTTCTTCGAGTGACGTGTGGGAAGGAAGCACTGAGCCAATTGCAGGCCGAGCGCCGTCGCGAATCAGCCTGTCTGCTGGTCCCTTATCTTACGGCGTTTCGAAAATGTGTCCATCTTCGCATGTCCGCCGCTGCTGGATCGCAATGCGCGTGTCTATCTCGGACGACAGCCAAGGTTGTCAAGGAACTCAGTGCACAGCAATCAGTCACTGCTGGAAATGTATCCCTACCGAAATGGGTATTGCTCACAGTGGTCCTTGTCGACCACCTGAAGCAGATTTCCAAACTGGGCCGCAACGAGTTACAGTACTGAACTCCGGCATGGCAAGCCACACAGAAGATGTTGCACAGCTTCCGTGCAGATATTTGTGAAGGTAGGTTTGACTCGGTGCTTGTTTTCGGATAATTTACCAGTAAAACTGCTGTTCTACTATCATCTACCTTGTCACAATGAGTACAGTACTTGTAGTACTAGGTACAAAGAACTTGTCGAGATGCAGATGCAAGGGCTAAAGTGCTGCATGTACTGTCGTACTGCGAGCCAGTCCCGTCGACGAAAGCCACTTGCAATACATTGAATTGCATCAGATATCGCAGTAATCAAATCGGTGTAACTGGCGGAGTCCAGCTGCAGAAGTTTGGGCTATAAAAAGGTTGGCGCCTTCCACTCCCTCAAGAATAGGCTGCTTCGATACGCTTCGCACCGCCGTGTGGGACCGCAGCACCACCACCACCAGTCCGCCTGGACGATACTCGATCGCGCGCATGTGTGAGCTGAGCGAGTACTGTGAGCAGAGATCGCTCAGGCGCATCGGGCTCGTATCAGTGCTGACAGTGCTGCCGTCATTGGCAATCATCGTGGCGCTCGACGCGATCCGGCTCCAGGACCCGAGCGAAGGCTGGGAGAGAAACATCGCGTTCTGGGTCCGAATGTTCCTCGCCACGTTCGTTCTGTCGTTCGGTGTGACGTTCCAGCTCCGGGTTTTCGTACCAACAGTGCACTTGACGTCGACACAGTGCGCTGTCGTGAGTGCGATCGGAGCGAGCTCCGTCGAGATCACGGTGCTTCTGATCGCGAGGTTCTGGGTCTTCCCCGTTCCGTTCGTGATAGTTATGGGAACCTACCGTGGTCGGTGTCCATGTCGCTGGCCGTTTACGTCATGATCGGCCGAGAGCGGCTAACGACACATCCTGACATCGTGACGCAGATCAAGCGGTTCTTCAACTTGATGAACTCGTCAGCGACATTCCTTGTTATCTTCCCAGTCTACAGCTACGTCTTCCAGTGCCTCGAGGGCATCGGCCAGTCGGCTTTCATCATCGCACTCCCCGTCGTGGAGTTCGCTCTCAAGAAGGTGATGCGGAAGATCCTGGCACAGGTCGAGGAGCTGGTCCCTTGCAGTGTGATCACAGTCGACGTGTTCAGCGCGCTGTTCCAAGCCAAGTGCATCCAAAACTTCAGTTCGCACTGGACGACAGTCGGCATCATCGCGATCGACGCGGTGCAGAACGTGTACTCTATACGGAGGCTGCTCCGGTGCTTGTCGGAGGTTCGAGATCTCCTGCCACCGTCGACTGGATCCGCCAACCTACTCCTGCACTGTGTCGGGCTGTTACAATCTCCTGAGAAGCTGAACTTCCAAGGTCTCTGTGTGGTCGTGGACAAACGCGAACCTCCCAGTCGAGAAAGCGGCCACGACTGGCGAGCGAATGACCGGACTCCTCCAACCAGCTCGAGACCCGTTTCTCACCGCTTTCAGGGGTACAAGCGTGAACCTGAACGCGGTGGTGCCGTGGACATCGGGCGCTTCACAGAGTTCCTCCGCCCAGACTAGGAAAGCACGCGCTGCTGAGTGCTCGGCTGAACCGGCCATCCTATCGAACGACGAGCGAACGCTGCTCTTGGCGAAGACACTCGAGATGCTCTGGAGGAGCGAGGGTGTGCTGCTTGTGGAGTACGTCGAAGCGATCGTGCCGCTGGTGTCGAGCGCATCCATGGCGATCCTCTACTTCCTCCCGAACGCCAAGTACTATCCTGGAATGGCAGATATATCAGTCGAGAAGCTCCAAGCAACCATCGCTGGTATCTTTGTCTACTCGGCGCTCGAGTTCCTCTCGCTCGTGTGCCTGCACACCGCTTTCAAGTGGAAGCTCGGCCTGCTGGCGCTGCACCAGCTCGGATTCGTGCTCGAGAAGAACTGTATGATGATCCAAGGCCTCTTGCTCACGTGGACGATCATTTCGCTGAGCTTCACGCTCGTTCACTACGATGCGCAAGAGCAAACAGGACTGGCAATAGATGATCTACAGTGTAGAACGACAGCTAAATCTCGGTTATCGCATGTGATGGATGCAGGTACCGATTTCAGCTTCCGGTTCGAGTGGATTCATTAGTATCGCAAACTGTACGGTACCAACATTATACAGTATACATGGATTACCGGTACTGGTAATCCCTGTATACGGTATAATGTACAAGTACACTGTACAAGTACAGTAATCCCAAGTCCCAACACTCGCTTCACGGTCACGTCACACTCACGTCACGATAATCATCCACCAGGTGACTTAACCTGGTGCCCCACCCCTCTTGACAGTGTTTGCCTTCGTTCCTCAATGTTAAATAAATACCGGTATTCTTCGCCCCCATAAGCTGATCCGTCCCCTCTTTCTCAGAACACGGCCGCGGCGACAAGGATCGCTTGGAGCAGCTGGGACGCGATCTCTTTCACGAGGATCATGCTGTTCTCGTCCTGCGCGAGGGCGTAGATCGTCGGGTGCAAGTCGTACTCGGCAAGGAACTGCGTCGGCGCAGTGTGCGACTCGAAGAGCGACTTGAGCATCTTGAGGAGGTTCTTGCGGACGATCGCTTTCGGCACTCGCTGGAGGCGCGTGAGGAGCTCCGAGACAAACATGCCGTTCCGACCGAGCGACTGGTTCATGCGCACGGACCGCGTGACCATCTCAATGAGCGGTTCCAAGAGGTTCTCGAGCTCCGCGTCCTGGGCAGAGCAGACGCACTGGACGAGCGTGAGAAGGTTAGTCGGGACGAGCAGCACGCTCTCCAGACGCACAGTGTCGTGCACGAGCCAGACACTGATCGCCTTGAACGCGTCGAGCTGCCAGTACTTGTCGCGTAAGAGCGTGAGGAAGAGCGAGACGCCGTCGTAGGTCCACAAGTGACTGCGTGCAGTCGGCGACGCATGGGCGAGGCCACAGAGGATCGGGAGCGCAAACTGCTTCGCAGGACTTGCGTCCGCGACGACTTTCAGGAGCGACGGGATCACACCGGCTTGCGCCGCGTGGGTCTGTCGCGTCCGGTTAATCCGGCAAAGGTAGAACATGGTGAGCAGCACAATGTTCTCGACCTCTTTCCGCTTCGCGTCGCCACCCGTGCGGTGTATACGAGCCACCACCGCTGATGCGGTCGCCGTCTCTGCTTGTTCGTTCAGCAACGACACGAGCGTCGGGATCGCACCGGCGCGGTCGAGCTTGTCGAGCGTCATGGGGTCCATGCTCAGGTTCTTCACGCACTTAAGGACTTTCACCATCGCTGCGACGAACGCGTCGGACGTGCGCACAGTACGCTGGGAAGCAGCGGCGGCTGGGCGAGCTGGCGTCGGCGCGAGTGCACGCAAGAGGCCGTCGAGGACCGCACTGTCGCACATGTGCTCCTTCACGACTGCGTCGCCTTGTGAGAAGAGGAGAAGGATGTCGCACGTCGCGTGCAGCTCCGCCATGGTCCACGTCTGTCGCGAGGGCTCTTCTGCCGCTCCTTGAGCACTCACGACACGGACGATGTCGTTGAACACGACGACAAACTTGCGGAGCAGTCCGGCTTTCACAAAGAGCCGACAAATATCGTTCTTGGGGATCGTCTGGAGGCTAAAGACGCTCGCAATGCCTTCGAGCGCAATGCGCAAGAGACTCAGCCCATTGCTGTCGGAGGGCGTCGGCTCGGAGTGGTCAGCCGCGACTGCGAGCGGCAGGAAGTCCACGAGCACAGGCAGACCGCCGCACGCAATGAACATCTGCAGCGTCAGCGAGCTCGTCTTGCAGCTCTGGCGCACAAACTTGGCGGCTTCTAGGCGCACCATGGCAGCCGAGCGCTGGTCGTTTGCGTTCGACGCTGCAAAGTCGCGTTGCGTGAGCCGGATGACGACGGGGATGAGGCCCACGAGCGCCAAGTTCTCTTGGAACCGTTGGTTGTCTTCGACAATCTGACGACGTGTTGCGAAGGTCAGGTCCACAGAACGACAACAAGGAAGAGAGAGAGGAAGAGAAGGACAGAACAGACTCACCGTGTTGACGACGCAGAGCACAGCGTGGAGGACGTCCAACCGCTTCATCTCGAGCGCTTCCATGATGTTGGGCACGACGCCAGCTTGCGACATGAGGTCTCGTCGGAGCGTCTTGTTCGACTCAAAGATCTCTTGCTACGGGAGCGCACCAGTGTGTCGTTAGTTAGTATCCTCCACATTGTACTGCCACCACACAAACAGACCACGCACCAGACTCGTGCAGGCGTCCAGGATGATTTGGTCGTCCATGCTCGGGTCCAACAGCGCAAGCAACTCCACAACACGCGCAGTCGCCATGTGATGGCTGTCGCGCAGCGAGTCAAAGCCGAGCTCGTCTTCAAAGTCCGCGAACGCCTCTGTCGCGTCGGCGGCTGTCGATTTTCCGTCGCGTCTCGACAGCTGGAGCGGCGCAGAGTCCAGCAGGTCGTCAAAGTCAGCGTCGTTGTCGTCGTCGTTGAAGGCTTCGAGCGGCGAGAGCGTCTTCCCACCACTGCCAGCACCAGTGACAGCGGCTGTGCTGGTCTTGTGGGCCAGCGCCTTCACGAGCCGCGCTTCGTCCGCCTCGTCAAAGTCCAGGGCTTCATCGAGCTCGTGTTCGGAGAAGCTCTGGAGCTTCGTCAGCCGCCTTTCGGACGGAACGAGCGCAGAACGAGCCCACGACGCCGCTGCTAACGAAAGAGGAGGAGGACCGCTACTACTCGTACTTTGTCGCAGGTGTGAGGACGACACGGGTCGTTGCTGGCTTAGTGAAGCCGTGGTCGTTGGCTCGTCGTCCCACACGTCTTCGTCAAAGAGCGCACGCTCGTCTTCTTTACTGAGCTGAAAGCGTGGCGCTATCGAGTTGGTCGCTGGGCGTATCAGACTGGGCGTTCCAACAGCTTTACGCTCAGATCCGAGTGAGAGCGGCGTCGGAGCCGAGTCGAGACCCAGCTCGTCGTCCCAGTTCTCAACGTCGTCGTCGTCGTCGTCGTCGTCGTTCACTGCGTCGTTCGCCAGCAGCTCACTGGGTGACGACGCCGTGTGCTTTTCCTTCTCGTACAGCTTGATCGTGTTCAGTAACGCATCCCGGTCGTTCCGGGACGACACGTTCTCAACCACGAGCTGCGAACTCTGCTCGACCTTCGTCTTGGGGATCTGGGCGATCCACGGATGCAGCAATAGCTCGTCTGCCGAGCTCCGGAGCCGCGGCTCTTTCAAGAAACACTTCATGATGAAGTCATGCAGCGCCTGGACGCACGCACGCCTAGTTAGTCAGTCTTGTCGGTCTCTACACTGACCGATCCTACCGCCCTGACCAGCCATAAGCTGTACGCACCGGTGAGATGCGCTCAGGCAGCGGCGGGTGGTCGTCCTGGACGATCCGGAAGAGTGCGGCCATAGGCGCCAAGTCAAAGTACGGCGGCTTCGTGGTCAGGAGCTCAATGATCGTGCACCCAACGCTCCAAATGTCGGACGCGAACGACCAGCCGGCCATTTCAATCACCTCTGGTGCCACTATGACAACACCATCATAGAGAGGGAGGGAGGGAGGGAGGCTATGAGAGTGTGTAGTGGTAATCGACCGACAGGACAGAACCGGACAGGACGTACTCCAGTACGGCGAACCGACGACCGAGTTGGACTTTTGCGTCTCGCTGAGCTTCACGGCCACGCCAAAGTCCGCGAGCTTGACGAGTCCGTCTTTGGTCGTGAGGATGTTGGCGCCTTTCACGTCTCGGTGCAGCACGCCCTGTTCGTGGAGGTACGCGAGCCCTCGGAGGACCTGGGAGATGTACATGGCCACGAGCGTCTCCGAGAGCGCGCCGAAGCGCTTCATAAACTGGGCGAGCGACCCGTTCTCCATGTACTCGAGCACAATGTAGAGGAAGCTCTGCGTCCGGATCGTGTCGTGGTACTTGACAATGTTCTCGTGGTTGAGCTTCCGGAGCAGACTGATCTCGCTCTGGGGATTCGGACAGTATATGTTGTTACAAATGAGTCTCGAATGGTACATATAGTCACAAATAGGCATTTAGTCGCAAACCTCGATCGACAGCAGCTCGTCCTTGTCAATGTCGTGCAGCGCCACCTGCTTAATAGCGACCGAGCGGCCGTTGCGCAGATCGAGAGCCGCGTAGACGACACCAAAGCCGCCGCGACCAATCTCTGCACCGAGTTGCTGCGCGACATCACGCGGTCAGCTGTGTGAGTCGTTGACGAGTATCAGCGCACCGGTACCACAGAATTCGCATTTAGTCGAGCAGACGCACGTAGCATTCGCCCACGACGCGGCCCTTGTCCGTATCTGCGCTGCTCTTCTTTAAGGCGCGAGAGGACAAGGCTGCGCTCATGCCGGAGCTGGTGGGCGGTCGAGAGGACCCGCTGCGTGGCCGCACGGCGCCGGCGCCGCCAGCGTCGACTGCCGCTGCAGCACTGGGCTTTGCGAGCATCTTTTGTGACTGGTTTTCATCGTACTTTGAAGATAATTACGGTAACGAACCGGATAACGCTCATTTATGCCGCAGAATGTTATCCGGCGCGTTTGTTACCTTCACGTCGTTTCAAGCTCGATTTTGCTGCCAAGCTGCCAAGACAAGTCCACGGACTGTGAAATTACTCTTCAGTGAACTGCTCTTTGGTCAGCTTCTTCTGTCAGCTGGATCGCCGAATCACAACTGCGTCAGGAAATTTGAGCATGGACGTGGAGTGTACCTGAAATGACCAATGATGGCCATCGAGAGCTTAAGTAACGACGTCTGCTCTCAAGTTCGAGTAGATCCGCTAGTCCCGATACCTGGAACCCGCACGCTCAGAGCAGACGATGTCGCAATGCAACACTGCGCTACCGACGGACTTTACGACGGTGGACAGTTCGACAACGAGGCTGACGCCCGCCACTTTGGTTGTCCCTGTGCTGCAGCAGAAGTATTAGTCGAGTGCGATGCTAAAGCTTCAGGTTCGCTTTGTCTGTAGGTCAGCAACAAGCAGTGAACCACGTCCGCTACCATTTGGCCAGATCCGTGTTTGCGTCGACTGAGCTCTTTATCGTCACCCTGCTGCGTACGTAACCTTGAGCCGCGTGCTCGTGGTCGATGACCTCCCATTACCATCTTATCCATAGACGTCTATGAAAATTAATTTTTGTAGGATGATTACAGGATCAAATTGTCTCCTTCCTGAAGTCTCCTACAAATGTCAAGGTCAAAAATGTTCTCTAGTTTGTCCATTTCTCATTGGCGACATCACAAATCGCAGACCAGAGCAGAGCAAGCATGCTCCAGCGCGTCGTGAGTCGCGTGCGGAGCGCCCAACGCGCAGGCGTCCGATCAATCGCAACCGTCGCAGTGACGCGCGATGACGGGCTCCCGGACATCATCATCACGCCGCTGGCGGCCAAGGTGGGCGACTGCGCTTGCGGTGCTCTCACAGACATGCGTTCTCTTTATGTGAACTTACGTGACGACGTCGTTGGACCGACTGTAGAAACTGGTGGAGGCCGCGCAGAAGCAGCAGGCGCCGCAGCTGATGTTGCGCTTAGCTGTCGAGGGCGGCGGCTGCTCGGGCTTCCAGTACGTGTACGAGTTCGAGAAGGACGCGGCGAACGAGGAGGAAGACGTGTACGTACTGTGTACAGTATGGGAAGGATGTGGAGAATGAGCTGACGGGCGACTGGGGAATGGCGGTCTCTAGCGTGTTTGAGAAAGACGGTGGTCGCGTGGTCGTGGACAAAGAGTCGCTCGAGTTCGTCCGCGGCAGCACGGTGGACTATGAGCAAGAGCTCATTCGGAGCGCTTTTGTGGTCGTCAACAACCCGCGCGCAGTCTCTGGCTGCGGCTGCGGCACGTCTTTCGACCTGAAGGACTAGCAGACATGCGGTCACGGTCTCATATCCACCCACATACAACAGAAATGCTTGTATCTCATTTTTACCTCCTACACACCTCATTCGCAACGCATTTTCACCTCATTCTTCCGCCGCTACTATTCCTCCCAGAGCACGAGGAAGCCGTTTTTGTCGCACGACGCCGCGCCGGAGCCATCCGGACGCCACACGCAGCACGCGACTGCGCCTTGGTGCCCCATTCGCAGCTCCTTCTCGAGCTTCCCCGACCGCGTGTTCCAGACAAAAACCGCGCCACTCGCGCCGCCAGCAGCCGCGTACGCGCCGTCCGGACTCAGCGACGCTTTGCACCAGTCAAAGCCGCAGTGGTACCCTGGATGCGTCAGCGTCGTGACTGCCGCGTACATGCGCGGATCAATCACACGGAGCGTGTGGTCGCGCGAGTTCGTGAGCAAGTGATCGCCCGTCGCGGAGAAGCTCACTGACGTGCACTGGTCCTGGTGCAGTCCTTTCAGCTCATTAATGAGATGCTTGCTCCGCGTGTCCCAGAAGCGCACGACTCCGTCTTGGTGTGCGCTCGCAAACTGCCCGCCCAGCGCCATCGCGAGGTCGTTGCAGCTCGACTGGCAGTTGATCGTCTGGACGCTCCGGCCGCGCGTGACGTCCCAGACCCGCATGGACCGGTCCGACGAGCCCGTGACGACTTCCGCCGGTGCGACTTTCGAGAACTCGCCAGCGAGGACTTTGCCCTTGTGGCCCACGAGTGTTTGGAACACGCGGCCCGTGCCAACGCGCCAGACAAAGCACTTGCGGTCGCAGCCAGTGCCCAAGACGCACTCGCCGTCTTCCGAGCCACGGACACACAGGAGTGGATGGGCGGTGCCGACACCACGGTACTCGCCCAACGGCCGACAGGTTGCTGCTTCCCACGCCCGGACAGTCCCGTCACTGCTGCCGGAGAAGAGGATCTTCCCAGACGTATTAAAGCTCACCGAGTTGACTTCGGTCGCGTGGGCACGCACAGTGTGGGCCACACGCGTGGGTAGCTTCGAAGTTGAAGAATGACGTCCGCCAGTGTCAAGAATGAGATGGCTCAAACTCTCAGCCGCCTCCTGCGTCGCCAATCCACTGCTGCTACTGGAGCTGACGGCACTCGAGTGCTCTTGGAGCTGGGCTTGAGCGGCTGCTAACTGTGCTTCCAGTGCACTCACGTGCACACGGAGCGCCGCTGCGTCCTGTTCACTCTTCGCTAGTAAGAGCCGGTGCCGCCCCAGTTCGTCCCGGACGAGCCGCAGCGCGCTGTCCAGCTCAGCGAGCGCACGGTCTTTCTCTTCCCCCAGCAGCAGCTCTTCTTGCAGCCGCTGGGTGAAGCGCTGGAGCTGCGTCTCCCACTGCTCCTGAGCCTGAATGAGCTCTTTGCTCTCGCTCACGAGCTGGAGCTGCCGGCCAGCGTACGTTGCGAGCTCGGCGTTCTTTGCGCTCAGCTCCCGCTCGAGCGCCTGGATCGTCGAGAGGTACTTGGCGGCGACCGCGTCGAGCTGCTCCTGACTAGGGCCGTTGCTACTACTGCTGCTAGTGTGGAGGGCGAGTGAAGCACCGAGGGACGTGCTCGCGCTGAGCGCGACGCCGCGGAAAAGCAGCTGCTGGTGCGCAGTGATGAGCGCTGCGAACGCGTCCGTCTCCCGCCGGTTGCGCGCGTCGAGCAGCGCGAGGGCGTCGCTCGCGAGCCAGCGCTGCGTGGCACTGGCGTGGACGTGCTCACCATGGGACTCGAGGCCCATCGTGGAGGGAATGGAGTGTTTAGAGTGGAAATGGAGAAAGAGACCTGCATTCCTGCAGCGTGGGACTGTATATTGGAGCTTTGTATGGGCGAGAGAACATGGGTTGGAAAAGTTCTAAGTTCTGAAGCTGGGAAACTGAGTGACTTGGCTGCTTGACTGTCCACAGCACACTGTATGAGATGCCTTCTGTATGACCCAGAAGCTGTCGAACTCGAACTGAGTTTCACGAGTTCACATTCTTCCCCAACGATGGCGCATCCATCCCCCACTCGAGTGACCCCTTGGTATCCAAACGGATAAGGTATCAATTGCCTCCAACGCTGGTCCGTCAGCTGGTGGTGGGTCTAGCTCGGTTATCCTCTATCTTCACCGTCCTCGCTTGGCCCAGCTCACCCTTCCTTCGTTGTTCCGCTTCGCCCACGTCACTCGGACCTTACTAATCAACTTTCCACTCCAAAGCCACCAACAACAACAAACAACAACAGCACCAAGCTTCGCCTGAGCCCATGAAGATCCTCCAGACTACGGCGGTGCTCAGTGTCGCGTGCGCCACGCTCGTGACTGCTGACAAGGGATTCCGT
>JAASGD010000891.1:0-15135 GCA_023334115.1 Globisporangium megalacanthum | reverse complement strand
CCAAAAACTGCGATACATACAAAATTCTATATTATTGCGTAGCCTGAAAAAAACAAAATGCCGTCGGTATGGGAGTGGAGTTGTCAACGCTCGCCTCAGAAAGCACTAGCTTAGAAGCACACGCCTGCAGCATCTATTCCTTTCGTAAACGGCTAGCATCATCTTGGTATGTGTTGATGTATGGGCGCTCATGCAATCGACTCAGCACCATCGCTCTCGATTAAACGCGATTTTTAATATGAAAATGTGTATGCCTTTTAGGTGGAGTGTTCTGTCAAAAATCTGTTTTTTAGGCATACAGTAATCCGAAACTGGGGCTTTAATTTAGAAACGGTTACGCAAAAATCCACTGTTTCGAACTCTTTCAGATCATATGTTTCAACTCTTCAGATTCTCCATGGAAGCCATGATATGGATAAAAACATCATTCTCTGGGTGGGCTCCAGACTTTTTGGAGACGATGTATACCCCTTCTCAAGATAGTCGAGATTGGAGAGGTTGCCTCTTTGGCCATCATCTCGGCTCACTATTTGCGAAGCGATGGCGTCGAACTCCCTACATCGCCGCAGCAACTGATGACAAATCTTCCAGGACCTGCACGTACACATAGACCTTCAAAACGCGCTCGCAGCCGCCAAGACGCGCGCGCACATGAAGGCGAGTGTCCTGAGCGCTGGTAGCCGCGCTCGATACTTGAATCCGACCCAAACGACAGAAACTCAGCGGTGAGCGCGACCGACGTCGGCGTATCTTGGACGAGCGACTCGCTGAAGCGGCTCTTCTTCAGCACACAACGACAGAAACACAAATGCACATTGGCCATCCTTTGAATCGAATCACATCGTCGACGTTCGCACAGAAAGACAAAAACACGATCGAAAACCACACTCCATAGAACGCACTACCACACACAACGTGCCAGTCAGCCAGTCGACTCGGCGGCGAGTTCCACAAAAAACATGATTCTATTAGGGTTTAGGGTGTACCCTAGACACCCCGACAAGGCCAGCACCGCGCAGGACGCGGAAAAGTTCAAGTACATACACCCACTTGGGATGGCGTAACTTCACACTCACAACGCCAACCAAAATTTTAGTCTGTAGGATCGCATCCCGTCATCGCACGCTATCGTTTGGTACGAACAGCGCGCTTATCGGTGCGTTTCTCCAATCAGGGCTGCAACATTGGTGTGTCAATATCTGATTTCGGCGATGACCTGCTCGCTGAAGTCGCACTGCATGCGATATACTGCTCAGCGTTCACAGTACTCAAGCAGCGCGTCGTGAGAGTGGATGACTCGTCGCTCCGGTCTGTCGGCGGTCTGCCAACCACGACCACGCGCTCGCCACCGAAACTCTGCGCGTGGATCGCCCTACAGATACGCCTATAATGGTATTTAACTCACACATTCTAACCTTGGAGACCTGATGCGGTTATGAGTACGAACGAGGGTGCGAATAAACCTCTCCCAGGATATTTAAGGGCTGTCGTGAGCGCGTAGGAGGCGCTAGTCAAAGACGTGCAACCAGACGATCGAGGATGTGATTCGATACAAAGGATGGCCAAAGTGCGTTTGTGTTTCTGTCGTTGTGTGCAACGAGTGAGCCCTGCAGAAGCGGCGTTGACGGCATGAGCACTCGGTGGCAGCCGATCCGGCTGGGGTGATTTGTGAAGTTTTGAAAGCAAATTTTTTAGAGCAGTGGCGAAATTCAACATGTATATCACGAACTGGCGGGCGCTGGCTGGAACTCGGAGCTGAATAGCTTGAGCACAAACATCCACCAATTTTCTCCCATAACTTCACATCCAAATGAACACTTTCAATTGTCCACGCGTCAACTCATGTCTACACACTTACGGAGTGACTGCGGAAACAACTTGGGAGAGTGTGAAGGGTCTTAAGGTGTCACAAACCTGCTTCAAAATTTAATGGAATGTGGGGCGGCTGCGGGGGATGTGTATTAGGCCTAGTGTGGTTTGGCGCGTACTCTGTGAACAATTTGCTGCGTGAAGCGCGCATGAGGTCGAGTACGCGGCGCGCGCCGCCGGAAGCTCCCTCTTTCATATCAAGTTCATTCACTCTAACAAAGAGAACCGTTCCATCACGAAATACACAAACATAATATAATATATTATGTTTGTGTATTTCGTGATGGAACGGTTCTCTTTGTGAGTGTGAATCGACAGATGTTTCTTAATTACAAACGACTTGCTGGCAAATGTGCTCGACGAACAGCTCGTGTGGCGGGATGAACCAACTCGGGGTGCAGACACTATCGCATTCCATGTCATGTCACCACAAATGTCCGCAAGGGTGACCCACATCCTCACGGACTAGGCATTTTTGTACAGTGAAACTGCGAGTATTACGTTTTTAACAGCTCTTTGAGGAACTTGGTGAAGTCCTTCGCGATGCTACAGCGCAGCGCCGAACGCTGCATGCGAGAGCGAGCAGGGCGATCAATATTGTGCCTCAGAAGCAACCGAGGGTATCAATCGTATCGCGAGATGACGCTCTATTCGATCACGTTACCACCACACGCTAGTTCGCTTAAGCGGGTTTCGCGATTTTGGGGTGAGCTACCAGAATTGGCCAAATACGGTCTACTTGAGTCAGAATGTCTCTGTTAAAAATATCGTTATCCTGTGTTACACTATGATTGGTTGAAATGCCCACAATTTTTGAAATATGTCTGCTGGCAATGTGCATTTCATCAAATCAAAACGCGACTTCGAAGACCTCACTTCAGTTTCTCCTCATATATGCAATGTAATCGAGATTTTTTCTCTTTGTAAACGTATTGGCCCTGTTTATTATCGCTTCCTAGAGGCTTCGGAAGAGGTTGGCCAAAATGGCAGCTCCAACTTACTTCCTATTCGGAGCGTTTTGGGGGCTTTTCGATGGGAATTGCAAGATGAAAAAATAGCGCGAGAACAGTCAACGACAGAGGGACATGTTGGTGAAGACGGCATGGTGATCCATGCAAAGGCGGCAGAGAACGGAGATTTACTCCAAATGTCCATAGTTCCGTGGAAAGAGAAGTAATTTGCAACAAAAACGGAGAAATTGATCAAAAATTAAAGAAATTTCTATGTGGTGTCGTGCTCCTTATACGAAATAGAGTAGAACTATACTACAGACAACTCACAATTCAATCACTCACAGTTGTGGCACAAATCCGGTTGTGGAACAACGTTTTCAGGGATCAAAGTTTGCATACTTAAATCAAGTCAAATTAATTATTTTTCAGTAGTCGCCCATAAGAACACAAGAACGCAGTATAGGTCGCCCGATTCACAATTTTCATACATTATTGAATTTATGTTCAAGCACATTGCCAATTCATGAGGTTTCAAATCCATTTTTAAAAATATTGGTTTTGAAAACTCTTAACACGCCGTTTCTGTAAGAACTAAAGCAAGAATGGTCGATTTGACGGTAAATGGAGAGACACCTAAATCCGGAACGTGTCCAATGCTCATGAAACTTTGCCATCCACTCGACATTGATGTCCTGAGTAAGAATCTGCCATCGCCATCAAAAACAACGCGTTGGTTGTCGAGCAAACGCCTTCCCCATGCAGTCCCTACCAGAGGTGGCCTCGAGCCCATTTACATTTTGACCAACATTCCTGAAATCAAAAAGTTTATCATCTAGCAGTTCAAAAGTATGGTACAATATTGTATGGTCTTGCAAAAACGGCGTGTTAAAAGAGTTTTCAAAACAAAATTTAAACCGTTAAATACATCAAAGAGCTGTTAAAAACGTAACACTAGTCAGTTTATAACAAATTTTTTGTTATTAACTGTTCTTGACGTGTGTTCCACGTTGAGTCACACTGGTAAATTTCGCGTCCCTTTGTGGTGCTTTAACTGTGTGTTGTCTGCAGTACACCCAGAAGTGGAGATTGGGTCAGGAGTTGACGTAAAAATTAGAAATATTTTCAGAAAAAAGCATCCTGGATGAAAAATGATTTTTTCCAAAAAAATCGTAAATATACTATAAAGGTCGCGTGAAGGTTGCCGGAATAGTAAAAAATAGAAATATTTCACGTGAAGGTTGTAAAAAATAGAAATATTTTCAGAAAAGTCAACACAATAAAGAGAGCACGTTCCTGCTCTCTGCACTTTTCTCCTTCTCCAGGCTCGGGTGTTTGCTCTTGCTTCCCGCCATACAGCAGTTCTTCAATTTTCGATAGAACTTCAGCGAGGTATCCAAGGCTCCCGTTCGCAGCGTTCCCACCGCCCTCCAACGTTTGTGTAGTGTAGCTAGCGCCTCTGCTCGTCACTGATGCACGCGGCACTCCCAGTGGTGAGCGCCGACTCGGTGCGGTCGAGAGGCGAACAGGCTCGCGTGCCAGTGGCTGTCACCGAAGCGATCGCCGCGTTCGTGGCTCCCGTGGGGTATGAACGCGTGCCGCCGACGTCGCAGGAGTCGTCGCTGATCTACGACTGGGGCGTTCGGCTCGTCGCATGTGGGCGCGTGTCGTGGGTCTGTCTCGCGAGCGCGACATGCAGGCGGTCGGTCGCACAGTACATGCTCTCAGGGGGCAAGACGTCCCGCGCTACAAAGCACCTGGGCGAAGTCCACGGCATTGCTTCCGCGAAAGTCGCGGCCGAGAACAAACGCAAGCGGGACGCCGTCGACGCTGCGAGTTCTGGAGTGGCGACAGCCGACGCCAGCGTCGCACCCATCGCACGGAAGCAGCTGCGGGTCGAGCCCATTGCGCTCGTATTGCCGACGTCGACGCCCTTCCAGCTGCTCCGGAAGACGACAGCTGCGAAGCTACGCGAGCTCTCGAAGCACGAAGGGCGACTCGAGGCCCACTACGAAGCGCTCTTGGCTGCGAACCAAGACGACGTGTACACGCAGCCGACGGCAGACGCGCTGCGTCGCCAGCTCCATGGGCTCTACGACGGTGTACGGAGCCTCCAAGTGATGCAATCGCCTGTTCACCCGGGCGTCAAGGGCGTCGAGCAGCTCGTGGCGTTCGCTGGTGCTGACCCGTGGTCCACGAAGCGCGTGCTCCAGCAGCTGACGCAGCGGATCCGGCGCGACATTGGCTACAAACGCGCGCTCTGGCGCCACAACGAGCTGCTCGGAGCCTTGCTGCTAGAAGCGCTGGACGAGATGGACGCGGTCCAGAAAGCGGCACGAACACGGGCCCACGAGCAACAGCAGCAGTACGCGCGTCCTATCGGCAATGGCGTTGGAGTGCCACTAGCCACTGCAGCGACGTCGTATGGGACCAATGCGGGGCCGCACGGGACGGCAGAGTGGACGCAGACACGCTTCGAGACGTCGTTCTTCACTCCGAGCAGCGTACGAGAGACCGACGTGCTCGCGTTCCTCGAGACGTCCCACACACGCGTCGCGTTCTCAAAGGAGAAGACGAAGTGCGCTCAGGACGCGCTCACCACTGCTAGAGCCACGCTCCGGGGCTTCAGCGACAGCTTCCGAGCGCGTACTGTGACGAGCGCAGACGTGCGCGTGTGTGTCGCAGCTATGCTCTGTGAGAAGGCGAGCTTCAGCGCCGACGTCGTTGCGTTCCTCGAGGACGCGACGAGTAGCGCCAGTATGCAAGAAGAGCTCGCGCACGTGCTCACGATTGAGCTGAGCCACCTCACCGAGTTCCAGTGGCCGGTCGACGGCGTGGCGGTCGAGCTCAAGCGCGACAGAGACGGCCGCCCCCGCTGTGTCTTGCAGGAGGACGCGCACACGGCGCTGCTGTTCCACTACGTTGGGTTCGTGTGGGCCGTGGCTGTGAGAGCGGAGCTCGCGAAGCTGCTCGACGCGGTCACTGATGAGCGCCAGTTCGACGCCGGCTCCGTCGAAGCGCACCGAATGGCGGCACGTGAGCGGTTCCGCTTGCATGCGCTGCCTGCTGTGTTCGAAGGAAGCGACACGGCCGACTGTGTCGCCAAGTACGACATTGTCCGCCTCGTGCTCGCAGAAGCGCATCTTGGGCGAGCGCTTCGGGACGCGTCAGCCGCTGCTACCAGCCCCAGCTCGCTCACGGCGGTAGCGACTGACCTCGAGTTCTTTGACTCGAGCGTATCCCACGAAGCCGTGTTCGCGTGCTTGCGCTTCCTTGGACTCGACGACGCGACGCTCGCGATCTTCCGCTCCTACGTCCGCGTCCCGCTCGTGTTCCCAGGCACTGCTGCGCGTCCACAGCTAATGCGACGTGGGCTCTCTGTCGGCCGCATGATGACGACGCTCCTGTCCGAGGTGCTGCTCTTCATCGTCGACTACCAGGTGCTCGTGGAGACTGGACTCCCGCTCTACCGGCTGCACGACAGCATGTGGCTCTTTGACGCTGACGAGCGCACAGTGACGCGTGCTTGGCGCGAGATGTGGCGCATCGCTGACGTTCTCGGGCTCGAATTCAACGCGAAGACGACGGGTTCGCTGCGCGTCGACTGTGAGAACACGAACGCTGCCAGTGAGACGCAGGCAGAGACAGACACGGCGACTGTGGCTTCAAGTGCTGCCGAGCTGTCGGGTGACGCGCTGCCGTCGCGCCCCATCACGTGGAGACTTCTCGTGCTGCAAGCGGATGGCACTGTCAAGATCGCGACAGAGCAGGTGGCGGCGTTTGCGTTGGAGCTGGCGGATCGGCTCGCAGCCGCCGGCTCTGTGCTCGCGTGGGTGAACGTGTACAACACGTACATGCGCGACTTCCAGCGCAACGTGGGCAACGTGTCGCCAGTGTTTGGGCTCGCGTTCGTGGACACGGCGCTCGCGACGCTCCGCGACATCCACGCGCGCGTGTTCCGGTTCACACACGGCGACGTGCTCGCGAGTCTGAGCGCAAAGATTACGGCGATCCACTCGGCGCTCGTGGTCGACGGCGGCGCTTCGTGGCTGCTGCCGGCAGCGTTGGCGCACTGGCCCATGGAGCTCGGTGGGCTTGGGCTCGTGAACCCGTTCCTCGCCGTGTGGGCGCTTAAGGAGCCGCTGCTGGCGCACCTGCAAGCGCACCACACTGCCCCTGACACGGGCTGGCCGAAGCTGTCGACAGCGCGCTGGGAGTGGCGGCCGCCGTTCGCGACCTCCATCCGTCTCGACATTGACGAGCCGTTCGACCACTTTAGCGAGAGCGTTGCGACACACGGCGTCCAATGGGCCGAGCACCACGCGCGCGAGCACCAGTTCCTCTTCCTCCAGAGCTCTGACGCCAGCGACGAGCAGCGCTGGGCCACACGTGGGAAGGACAACAAGGCGCTTGACGCGTCGTACGCGTTGCGGCCGTTCAGTGACGTGCTCGCACTCGCCCCGCGTGTGCGTCTCGATCGTGTGGCTCGCGAGTTCGTGGCGCTGATGGGCGAAGCGGCAGCGACGGACCCGCCAGTGCGCTCTACGGCGGCCCAGGAGGCGGTGAGGCTGCTCGAGACGGTGGGTGCCAGTGGCGCGTACTGGAAGTGGGTCGCCATCATCTACAGCGAGCAGCTCGAGACCGAGTTCGGGGCCGTCGCGTTCGTCAATCGGGAGCTGTTGCCCATGCAGCTCATCCGCGTAGTCCAGTCTGCGGCAGTGTCGTGGTGATTAGTGATTAGTGAGTAGGGCTGCGGTCGAAGGGACCGGTCTCGTGTGTATTCGTTCATGTATGCAGGCTGCTGCCTCCTCTTGTCGGCTTCTCTCTCTGTCTCTCGCTCCCAGTCTGTCGCTTCCTGTCTGTCGCTCGTTCGCTAGTCGACCTTGATTGACGCGTAGATCTTGCGCGTGAACCAGAGGGACGCGCCGACGCCGACAGCACCAGTGAGCAGCCCCAATGCCCCCGAGATCACGGCCATGTAGCCAAAGTAGAGCATGGCGCCAATGACGTTGCCCACGTCCAGACGCGTCCAGAAGTAGTACGTCGAGTAGAGGAAGACGTAGAAGCCGCACGAGCCCGCCACGAGGAACGAGCGCCACCACCTGCGCGCCACAAGGCCACCACGTCACATTAACAGATGCTCGTCCCGTCCGTACGACTGAGGATAAGCCAACGCACCAGTTGTAGTCTTCCGCACAGAGCTGGAAGTACGTGAGTACGATCGTGATCTCGGCGCACGTGTGCACGAGGATGACGAACGAGAGCAGGAGGAAGCCAAAGACGTAGTAGTACTTGTCGGTCCAGAGCGACGAGAGCACAAAGAAGAGCTCGACAAAGATCGCGCCGAACGGCAGCACGCCGCCGACTGCTGCAGTCGCCCACGTCGTCATGTACCACGCTTGCGGCGGGATGGGGCGCGGAATGTTGCTCGTCGCGACGGGGAACGTGCTCGCGGGTTTCCGGAAGCCGAAGAACGCGCCGGCAAACACGAGCGGGACCGAGATGCCGGTCCAGAGGAAGAAGACGAGGAGGATCGAGCCGAACGGGACCGCGGCGTCCGAGCCCGCGCCCCAGACAAAGAGGTTGAGGAAGAAGAAGAGCGCAAAGAGCACGCCAGGGAAGAGCACGGCCGTGAGCACGGTGCAGAGCTGCCAGCGCTTGCCTTTGAACATCTTGTACGTGCGCGCCGACGTGTAGCCAGCGAGCATCCCGAGCAGCACAAACACGACGAGCAGCGCAATCACGAGCTTCCCGCGGTTCGACGGCGCGAGCACGCCGACCGCGGCGAAGAAGAGCGTGACGAGCGCCATGCCGAGCAGCTGCGTGCCCGTGCCGAGCATGACGCAGAAGAGCATCGGGTGCCTCGTCGGCGGCCGGAAGACGTCAGCGTGCACGAGCTTCCAGCCCGACTCTTCGCGCTCTTCAGCGCGCTCTTCGTCGGTCGGGACGCGGTTGTAGCGGCTGATGTCGCGGTGGAGCGATCGCATGAGGATCATGCCGACGAGCACGCTCAAGAAGAGCACAATGAGCAGCGCGTTGACGATCGAGAACCAGTGGACCTGATCGCTGCCCGAACCGGCCTCAAAGTAAATGTCCCACCGCGTGCGCCACTCCTTCTCGTTGTCCCGGATCCACTCGATGCTGTACGTCCAGTACACGGGCAGCTCGCCGCTCGCACCGGCTTTGAGGTACAGCGGCCGCAGCCGGCTGTCGCCCGAGTGCTCGCACGTCTTGAGGCGGTTCTGGTCTTTCATAACGCTGCTCGCGGCGTACTCGAGACTGTACGGGAGCACGGTAAAGTCCACGATGCGGCCCTCGGCCTCGCTGCTCTCCGACTCGAACGCGTCGTTGTAGCCGATGCGGATCTTCACGTGGTTGTTCAGCTGCGGCACGACTTCGACCTCCGGGTTGAAGCTCCCGAGCGGGAAGCCCACGCCCAGTGCGCCGTCCGCCGACACGGACGTCACGGGGAGGTTGTCCAGGATCCTATAGAGTCCGTCAGTCCGTCAGCTGAGAGTCCGTCTTGTCTGGCAGCTGTAGGGAGAAGAGAGTAACGACTGGCCGACGTACCAGTTCACACGGTACGCGTTCTTCACGCCGGCGTCGAGTTTCTTGAGCTCCTCTTCCTTGTACGTCTGCTGGCAGAGCAGCGTACACTCCTGGTCCTCTAGGAACTTGATCTAAGGACTCGCATCACAGAGTCCACACTGTAAGCACCTAGCGAACGACCCTCCGCTCTTCTGCCTTTGCCATACGGTCATTGGCTGATTCGCAATCGCACCTCGTACGGAGAATTCTGGATACGGTTCGCGGTCAAGTACTCGCCCAAGTTCTCCGACTTGTACTCGATCTTCTCAGGCTACAGGCGATTGGTTGGTTTGTCAGTCGCGTTCTCCTTCCCCTTCCTCCATTGCTTACGCAATCACGCACTCTCTTACATACAAGCACACACGAACGTACCTGGCAGAACGGCAGCTTGTAATAATCGAGCGGCAGCAGCGTCTCGGAGGACGTGAGGCTGTTGACAAAGAGCGGCAAGTGCTCGCTCTTCTTGTACGTCGTCATCTGCACGCCCGGGAGCGAGAAGCCAGCGGCTGCCTGTCCTGCGAGCAGCAGCAGCGCGCCAGCAACGGTCGTCGGCGTCGCCAAACGCATCTCGACCACTTGCTTCCTACGCGGAGCGAGGCGGTGGATGCTTCGGAAGGGGGCGGGCGGTGGCGCTTTTTCGGTTGTGGAGCGATCGAGGGGGTTGGGATTGGCATCAGAGGTATACTATACTACAGCTATATCCGCGTATACTCTCGACTTCTAATTATCCATTGGTATGAGCGAACGATAATTGATTTGTATACACTGCTGGATACAGTGTAGAAAGTAACCGCACCTGCCTCCAAAACGCATCCAGAATCTTTTGAAACTGCATGACCTTCTCCAATAGACTAGTTAATGTAGCAGTATTCTACGCCACTTCTGAAGTTTTGTGCTGAACCGTACATACCACCGATCCAGAAGATCTCCAGACAGCTCGTGCTCCGGCAGTCCGAATGTTCGTTGACTCCCGATCCAGAGCGCTTGCGAGTTCTTCCAGTCGGTTTGCCAGTGCCTGGGCCACTTCACAGCACTGGACAGCAAGTACCTCCTCCCAGTAGCCATTTTCTCTGACTACCGGCGCCGCTGCTGCTGTTGCGCTTGTGTGACAGCGGCCAGGAGCTCCTTCTTGTACTTCTCCATGCTGCGATGCGTCGACGCACTGAATGACGTCGGACTCGCCACCAGCGTCCCTGCTTGCAGCTGCTGTTGCTGCTGCTGTTGGCGAGCGAGGGACTTGTGTACCTCTTGCTGCACTTGGTCCTTCACGACGCTCTTGATCATCGCTTTCGTGGGCGGCAGCTCACTGCTGCACGAAATGCACTTGGCGCCTACGAGCGGTGCGTTCCCAGGGACGATGTCGCTAGCCCCTGTGCCACCGGCCGCCGCCGCGAGGTTCCGCTGCTCGAGCAGCAGCGCGTTAAAGTACGATTTGTCGAGCTTGTTGCGCAACAGGCGGTGGATGTCGACGAGGTCGCTCTCGCCAAGTGAGGTCTTGGCGACGCTCTGGAGCTGGCGCTCGATCACCTCCTGTGTCCACAGCAGTTCGTCCTTGTCGAGTTTCTTGTTCACGCGCGCGACGAGATGGACGAGCTCGCGCTCGAGGACGTCGTCGCGCTGTTGGGCTTCCGAGTGCGCGGCTTCGAGCTGCTGCGACAGGTTGTCGCGGACGCTGTCGGACGAGCTGAGCATGTCCTGGATCGAGTGCTGCACGTCTTCGTCCTTGGCGAACGTGAACGAGAGCTCGAGGAACGCGTCGAGGCGGGAGTTCATCATCTTGACAGTCGCGCCGACGGTGTTGAGCTGGGCGAGCGCAAAGTCGTGCGCTCGCATGTCTCGCTGGAGCTCGTCTTGCGCTCTGAGGACAATGCCGAGGCGCTGATGCGGAGCCAGCAGCTCAGCGTGGAGCGCCACGAGTGAAATCACCGACCGGAGCTGCACGACGAGGTCCTGGACCCGGAACCCGACGTCCGAGTCGAAGGTATCGCCGCTGCTGTTGGGGGCACTCCTGTCGCCAGGAGACGTACTGGTGGCTGGTACGAGCGCTTCGAGTGCACGCAACTGGGCGTTCGAGATCAACGCGAGGCGGTCGACAAAGTTGGCGCTGCTGCTGGTACTGTTCTCGTCACTGCCGAACACCCGCATCGGACTGCGCTTCGCCTTCTCTGCCTGCTCCTCTAGCTTACTGAGTTCGCTCCGGAAGGCACTGGCTCGCTCTAAGAGCACGCTCAGTACAGAGGCGCCCTGGGCGACGTCGTCGTCCTTCTCGTTGGCCCTCAACTCAGTCGCAGCTCTGCAGTCGTCCTCGAACTGTGCAAAGACAGTGTGGAGCATCTCGACACTCGCGCCAAAGAGCGTACCTCGCTTCTTCCTATCGCTATTGCTGCTGCTTGGCGACCCAACGTCATCAGAAGAAGACGCACTCTGCTGTTGCTGGGTCTTGGACGAGCGCACGAGCTCAAGCGCGACCAGCTGCGCCTTCGAGAGCGCCATCACGTCTCGGTAGAGACGCTCGATGAAGTCGTTCGTGCGCTTGAGCAAACGCGCGTGGACGGTCGACTGACTCTCGTGAGCGCGGTCAAGGGACTGGTGCAGCTCTCTCACCAACTCATTGGCCTTGAGCTCTTGCTCGCCTCGGAACTCCCGCATCGCAGTCTCGAACTTGCTTGCGAGCGCCGGGAGATCCAGCTCACAGAGACGCCGCACCTGGCGCTCGACAGTCGTGAACGTCGCAACGTGATTCGCGAGTTGGAACGCGAGCTCCTGGTGCTGCATCGTCAGCGCGCTCACACTGGTGCCTGCAGCAGCCTGGCTGCTGTCTCGGCGGCTCGAGCCACGAACGCGTCGCAGGTCGATCTCAATGAGGTCCAGCCTCTCCTCGAGCCCAACGATCACCTGCCCTTGCACGACCCTCTCTTCGCTCAGCTGTGTGAAGCGTGCGTGGGACTGCGCGAGGCCTTGGCCCAGCGCCTGGACGTCCTGGCTGTTCAGTTGGATACTGCTCTCGAGTGCGTCAACCATCTCTTCGAGGTCGGTCGCCGTCTCCTCGAGCCGCTTCACGCGTGCGCCGACAGAGAGGTTCTGCTTCCGGAAGATGCGCTCGGGGCTCGTGCCGTTGAGACTCTGCAGCCGCTTGAGTTGCACGAAGCGCGCAAACATCCGGCACCAGAGCTCCTTGATCGCGTCTTTCGCCATGGGCATTCGACCTTCGCTGCGTGCCGAGTCTGTCGGCTCCCTCACGCGGGACGAGCTCTTGCGCTTCTGCAGCCGCGTCATCCGGCGCGAGCGGATCATCGCGGTCGAGGCCGTACCCACTGCTGGGTACGCTGTCGTGAGGTTCGGAGCAGACGGCATGTGGTGCATCGCTGAGCCAGTGGGCGTTCGGGAGCCTTTGGCCTCTGTCGGCTCCTCGAACGGTTGCTGCAAGAGATCGCGCGACGTTAGTCTCGAACGAGACGTCTGAGACGGCAGAATGTCCACGACGTGGTCGCTCTCCTCGGCTTCTTCGAGAGCTGCATCCTCGGCTTCTTCTGGAGACGGCTCCTGGACCAGTGGTGGTCGCGGGTCGAGCACAGCGTCTGTATCAAGGTGATCGCTCTCCAGTGAAGGCTCCAAATCTGCCATCGGACCAGCAGGTTCGATGTCGTCTGGTTCAGCTACATTCTCATCGGAAGACGGAGTTGGCTCCAGCTCCAATGTAGCCGCTGCGTCGAGTGGTTCGCTTGGGTCCTCGGCGTCAATCGTGTCCTCCGGTGGCGGCGTCACGGTTTCTGTGTCGACCGCGTCGGTCGTGTCGCCTACTCCGTCCGACGGAGACGCTGGAGATGGAAGATCGTCCACGATATGCTCCTCGTCCTCTGCCGTGTGCAACTGAGGCTCTGTGCTCGTGTCGCTGGTGTCCGCTGGTGGTTTGTGAGTAGAGAGAGAAGAGAAAGGAGCGGGTGGCAGGGCTCCTATCCCGCCCACCGTCTTGCTTCGAGAGAACTGAGCTTGCGGGTTGGCGGCAGCAGAGAGCGACTTGGAGCGCTTGATTACTGGCCGTGCTGGTTGACTGCCTGGAAGCGGACGCTCGACCACAGCCGCTGCTGATAGAGCAGCTGCGTTCTTGTCGATCTTGGCTTGGATGTCGGCGCTGCTGAGCGAAATGCGCTTCATGACGTTCAGGACCTCGCTCTTGTCGACGCGCTGGCGCAGAGGCTTGTGCGAAACGCTGTCGCCGGTATCCTCGTCGTCGCGGTCGGCGTCGTCACCGTCACTCTCGTCGTCTTCGTCTGTGCCAATCGACTTGGCGAGCAGCTCCATGCCCATGCGCATGTCGTCGAGCGTCTGGTCCTGCTTCTCAACCTTCTTGCCCAGGTCTTTGATCTCCATCTTGACGCGCGAGAGGTAGTCGAACTTCTTCTCGAGCAACTCGAGCGTTGTCTTCATCGCCTCCTCACTCTGCTGAGCTTGCAAGTACGACCTGTTCGACATCTCCAGAAGCCGACCCTCCATGTGTGCCGCCAGCTTGTTCTCTACCGAGGTGACGTGTTCACCGAGTAGTCCGGCGACATGGGCCTCGGACGCACCAGCCTCTAGCTGGGACACGATACTCTCGTACTTGCTGCCAATCGCCGACATTTCCTGCTCGACCTTGTCTTGGAGATGGCCAACACTCGCAGTCAGTGCACTGACTGTCTGTGTGCTATCCGCGTGCTCTTGCTGTCGCTGGTCTTCTAGTGAATCGTACGATTTGCGCATCGACAGCAGAGCGTCCTGGAGTTGTTGTTGCGCGTCTTCGAGCAACGCTACACGACTGCTCTGGCGGTCGTTCTCCTGGATCAGCTGCGCGACTTGTGTTGTGAGCATCGACACTACGCTCTCCATCGCGCTCTCCTGCGCTGCGAACACGCCCGCGAGCTCTGGGAGAAGCTCCTCAAGCGTACTCATAGCGGCTGAGAGCTCGCTGGTCGCACACGGACGTGGACCGGTGCCAAGGATCCAGATTTGCGAAACTGGTTCTGCATGAAACGAGCGACCAACTGGGTAAAGTGGCTCTGGAGCTCGACACCAGTCAAGACGACTGACAAAGACTCAAAGACTCAACAACCTTGCCCGTCGTTAGGGAGCGCTGCCTCATGCACACGTTAGTGACTACTGTGTGCGTGGTTAGAGGATCTAACCACGTTAGATCCTCCTTTACACTACAATCCCTCGTGGAACCCGAACTGCTTTGGTTAACGACTGTAGTAGCACTCTACCCACTTCCACTTGCGATCGTAAGGCCTCGTTTTGGTCGAACTGATCACTAGGTGAAGGAAACAACACTGTTCAGTGTGGACTGAAGGGCAGCGCGCATGTGTTGTAAGGTGGCAGTTTAGTAATCCGAAGCAAACATCTGCTCGACTTTCGTCTAGTAAATCTGGTCCACAACAGACGCGCTTGGCAACGCCTGATACGAGGCACGTCGTCGACAGGTGGCGGACAACCAGCCTGCACTAAACTGCCGCTCTCCCGTCCCCCACCAGCAAACGAAAGCACCTCTTTACCAAGCTTGTGCACGACACGCTCAGCATTCCTCACTCTGCGATTCTCGGTCCCACGCACACTCGACGTCCTGCCTCCAAGACTTCAGTACAGTACCTCCAATGCAGCTCATCACCAGCCTCGCTCTCCTGAGCTCGTTCGCAGTGGTTAGCACACTGCCGAGTGCAACTGCGTTCCAAGTGGGCTCACAAGGTCGCGTCAT
>JAASGD010000890.1:0-15144 GCA_023334115.1 Globisporangium megalacanthum | reverse complement strand
TCCTCCTCCTCCTCCTCCTCATCCGGTTCGTCTTCGGCAACCCCCTCTTCCGTGTCCCCTGCGCTCTCCTTTTCCTCTTCCTCGGGGGAGTCATGGGGGAACCCACAGACGGGAGAATATCACGCTGGCCCACCGGTAGTCGAGGCACGCCCCGGGGAATGAACCGTATCGCAGCCTCCGGGTCTGTGGCCCGGTTGGTCAGGACGGGGTCCTGAGTGTCCCACACCGTGAGCTCATCCTCCAGCGAAGCCTCGGTCAGGGGAGCCGTGACCCAATGACTGACAGCGCGGTGGGCGAACAAGAGGCCCAGTTCCAGCCTGATGTTCTCCCCCAGAGTGCCCGTGACCCGAGACTCAAGCCGGCGCCAAACCGCCAGCATCCGCGACGACCGCCCGTACCGCGTCCCCCACTCGTGGTGGTCGTGGGGCATGGTCACCCAGTGGAGCCGCTCCCAGATGGCTTGGCGGTGGTGCATGAACTCCATGACGTCGACGAGCAGCCCGATTGAGCTCGAGAAAAGCTGGGAGCCCGGAAGAACTGGAGCTCGCGCGTCCGGTTCGCGTACATGGCGTCCCAGGGTCGGCTGGCCAGGGGCTGCTCGTAAGCCGACCCGACGAAGCGAGCGCGGAGCACGGAGCCATCACTGGGCTGCGTCCCGCCCACGGGTGCCTGGCGCGGCCAAGGGACCAGTTGGTTTCCCTGGTTGTACACGGGGATGCCGTGAACCAGCGGACGAGCCGGCGCAGCCCTGCGGCCAGACGACGAAGATGGTACCTGGGACGTTCCCCGCGACAAAACACTGCGCTCGGACAGGGGTAGGACCTGACGGCTGAGCTGAGGCTGACGCCCGGCGCTTCTGCTTGGGAGGCGGCGAAGCCGAGCTCGTGGTACTGCCGGAGACCACACCGGAATGCTCCTCCCTGAACGAAAAGTCGCCACCGTATAAAATAGTGACCCTGGCTGAGGCTTTTTAGGTTTGTCTCTTTTTACATTTTGTAGGATTAGGGTGCACCACATTACGATCAGATTAGGGGATTATTAGTTTTGGTAGGCCACCCCCTATTAAGTTGGGGGAGGTTTTTTAGGGCCGGCCGCCAGGCCAGCCCAACAACACAGTCTCCTTTTTGCCCTCAAGACCACAAGACCGCCCTCCCTTCCAGCTCCCCCAGGCTCCGCCAAGGCTCAAGACAGGTAACCCCGGTGTGTACGCGCGTTTGTAGCTTGCTTGGCAGTGTGTTCTCGGGGTGCTAGTTTGAGGGTGTGCACGAGTGTGACTGCGTGTATTAAGTGGCTCAACAAGACTAAATATATCGGAGCCCTGGTAACCCTAGGCCGGTAATCCATGTTCCCATACACGTGCGTTTGTTCCCATCCCAGGGGGCCTGTGCCCGGAGTTCCATATTGCGAGTGAAAGGAGTGAAAGGAGAAGTAAGGAGGGTGTGTGCTGAGTTGCTGTTGCCCCAAGAACATTCATTTCAGTGCCAAGCGTGCGAGAAGTCGAGGAGTGGGTCCTTCCGTACTGCCGCGAGTGAGATCTGCCTGTGCACGAGTTGCCAGGCATCGATCAAGGGTCCGTTTGTCCCCAGGGACAGGTGGCGACCAAGAGGCTGTCGAAGGCAGGGGCCCATCGGCATCGACGTTTGTGAAGCCCCAACCGGGTCCCCTCGAGGACTGCGTCGACGCCTCTTTCCATGCGTGCTTGTTTTGATTTGAAGATGTTTCACACTCTCGAGCGATGAGAGACAGGAGTCCATCCTATCAAAAACTTTCATTTAAGCTAGTTGTGGTGGGTACCATTTTGCAAAGGACTACAAACTTAGCAATAGATTCTGCATAAAACTATCTTAAAAACATGCAAAAATCAAGCGAATATGACAGTTTTGAAAGGCGTCCAGTGTCGAACAACAACGATAAAAATTGGACAGCCATACGTACCAGTTTTTTTGCCTGGTATGTATACAAGCATTTGCAAAACAGTTTGACAACGTTCCATGTAAAAAATGAAACGTAGCCAAACTGTTTTGCAAATGGGCCAGCCAGTTTCTTTTAGAAACTGGTAAAACGGACCAAGTCGTACTTAGAGTAGAATTACTGTATGTGTACACCATAAGGCAACACTCACAAACAGTGTGTCTTTCGTCGTTATGAAATTTTATCAGTTTGGCAAGGTTCCAGTTTTTTTATGGCGTTTTTCTGGACAAAACACTCCTCAACTGTGGCTCTTGGGTTTCGCTTTCGGGCGAGCTCTGCTCACCCGAAGCGAAACACAGGCATGGGAAGTTCATAGAGGCATAGCATTGACCCCCCTGCAACGCTGTTAGGGTTTCAATCCGCTTCCCCAACGCTGTAGTAACGGTGGCAAGGCACGCGAAGTGCTTGACGGGGTCGTGGCTGGGTAGTATTCTACTGTAGATTATATAGTCTATATTAGTCCTGTGCTTCCGGAAATGTGTATAGTATACATCGTTTACCTGGTGAAACCTGGAAATACTTGTATACATACCATACAAAAAATGGTACGTTGGGCTGTTCTTTGCAAAATCGACTTGGTCCGTCAACACCCCATAGCGTAAAAACTCGGACACCAACAATTTGCTAGGACACTTCCGACATCCTGATGCTCTTATCGTCATCAAGTACATGTTGTATTTAACGAAAGTACTGTACTTGGCACAAAATTCAAAGGTCAAAAGAGCTCTTTTTCGAACCCCCCACAATCAAGAGCAAGTTCGCGCCCACCGTGCCGCCGGCGATGCCGCTCGTCGTGCAGGTCGTGTGGGGCGGCGAGGAGCGAAGCGCGCAAGAGAGAGAGAGAGCGAGTCGTGGTGCGTGGGCTCATAGTGCTTTTTGACGAGCACGAGCGCTTTTTTATTGTATTTTTGTATGCTGCTACCAGACCCGCAGTTCAAACCCCCCACAGTCAAGAACGAGTTCGCGCCCGCGATGCCACTCGCATCATCCCACGATCAAGTTCGAACACCAGCCACTTTGACGTGAGCCACCGCACCAATCGCATCCGCGCCAGAAAGCAGCTTACGAGTCATAGAAAAGCACGGCATAAACGCCCAAAGTGGTCGTGATGCATCCAATGGCTAACGAATGGTTTGTTCATGTGCAAATGTGCAAGTTTAGCTCAAGTCGTGGAGCTCATGGCTCAGTTCGGGAACAGCACGTGGCGGGAGGATTTGGGTGACGGATCGGCAACGCATCCCTGACGCACTAGACACTCGTGACGAGCGATGACGCCGTTTATCAGTCCCTCGTGGTTCAGCGTTTTGAGCGCCACCACGCACGTACCAACGGCCGCTGCACGAGATCCCGCCGCTCGGAGGAAATTGAGAGTCTCGCGTTTAGCTTCTTCGGCGATCGCGAGTAAATCTCTGGAGCAGGCATCGTACCCGTTTGGTAAAAAGACCCGCATGAAGCCGATTGTTACTCGCAAGTCGTGCATACGCTGACGTGGCAAGGTTTCCTCCCGCTTGCGCTTTGTGAAACTTTCGTACCACAGGCTTTTCAACCTTTGCTTTGGAGTGCGGCGCTTCACTGCCAACGTGGTGGTATCTGCAACGAATGGCAGCGTGTCCAGGATAGGCGGTGTGGGCTGTGCTGGTGGAGCAACCAACAGCTGATTGCCCGGATCGGAATGGTGCATGTTGTCTCGACTGTTAAGTCGTTGCTCGAGACGGTCGATCTTCTCTCCGAGGGCCTTCGTGTGCTCACCCAGCCGTCGGTTTTGGTCGACGAGTTCACTGATGAGCTTCGCTTGCTTCTCTAGCAGCTCCTTCTCGGTTGTGCTCGCGCCCACCTGATGTTCGAGCGCATCAGTTCGCGCCGCCAGTATCTCCGACCTAAATGACAAAGACCAGCTGGTCAGCTCCATTCCAGTTTCTGGCACTACATACACATGCACATGAACCGATAGCGCAGGTACTGTAGTGTCTTCTTCCCCACAACTCCCAGCACCTTGCCGTGGAGGAACTCTTCAACGAGCAGCAGCACGAAAACACCACAGTTGCAGGCACTTCCAAATTTGCGGCCAACCGCACACGGCTCTTCAGCTCAAGCGGCTCAAGCAAGATCCAAGGGGCGACTCTATGAGAAGATCTCGAGATCTTCTGGCGGCCATGCCACACGGCGACGGCGTGGACGACCCGGGCGGCGGAGTGCCCGCTCTGGCCGCGAAGGTCGATAAAGACCGACTCACCTCAGGCAACGAGGTAGTCACAAGCTCGGTGGAGGGACTACACGACCCCACGCAGGCAAGCCCGTCGCAAGACGACCACCAGAACACGGACCCGGAAGTTCCGTGCTCTAACGGTTAATCGACTCACAACGAAGGCGACGCAGCGGACAAACGTGACGGACCCCCAAGCGACCTGCTGGCCAACAGACCGGCAGGTTTCCCCAGCCCCCTGTTATCCCCAGAAGTGGACAGGAGCGAAGGAGCACCGACAACTACCGTACGCGGCGCTCACGGCGGTATCGGAGAGCCCAGGATCTCAAACAACTACGGCAAGCGGACGAAGAAGCATCATGCGAGAGCTTCGCCTCCGCCGCCGGCAAGCAACAGCGAACCAGCAAGGGCCACATATGTGGAGCGCCGCGGCAACGCTGCGACCGTTCAATCGTCGCCAAGCGAGCCAGGAAACAGACGTAACGCTTGATCGGCCGCTGGGGCCGCGCGGCTTCGCGAATCACTGACCGAAGCCGAGCCATCCTCCGCCTCACCAGCGAGCTCAGGCGAGTCGGATCGTGAAAGTGTTAGGGGAGCTGACGATGAACCCGAAGAACACCAACCACTCTACGAGGCAGCTAGAGGGAGCTACAGGCTGCGGCTGGACGGTCATCAGCGCGCAATGACCAAGGTGGAGAGTGAAGCACTTTATGCGTGGGCGGCTGGCACCATCTCGCTGGACAGCCCGCCGTCTTTCTTGACAGAGACACACGTCTCGGCAGAACGAGGGCGCCTTCTCGACTTCCATCGTCGCCACCTCCGGTTTTGGCTGTATGCGAAACTCCCGGTGGGATTTACCTACCAGTGGTCGGGACGAGAGGTCATTTTTGCCACGCTCTCTTGCAGGCGAGCGAGGTTGGGCTCCACGACGAACCTCAAGGCACTACGTTTTCTCCGCGAAGTGCCACTTATCGAATGTGACGGCAAGTCCCAGATCGTGGAGTTTAGATTCGTGAAATGCTCAGCGCGAGACTGGTGGGCGAACACGGCGCACGCTTTCCCAAGAGGACAGCTGCGACTCTTAGCCGCGGATGCATTGGCGGCAACTGATGTGAAAGCCGGGTTTGACAGCGGGGCACGGGACCTGATGTACCAGGTTCATCTGTTTGGGCGTGGAGATCTGGCGGCAGCTGATGTGCGGGAAGCATTCATCCTCACTGCTGGGGTCGTTCTTCCCGAGGTGCTCTCTCGCGAACCTGTGGGAGGAGACATGCTTGCTCCGCATACGTGGATATTCACCTTTGCAACAATGACATTCCCAGCGTCTTTGATGGGAAAACGCATGCTCAGGATCAAGCGGGGCGAATGAGTCGACGCAGTACTCATCCATCACCCACGAGCTTCTCGGCGTTTTCCGTGCTCGGCGTGCTTGAGTCTCTCGCATTTCCGAAGGGAGCGCAATGAACGCAATCCGGGAGCGGTAGCGACCTGGTATGTCGTCGACGTTGTGCTCGCACTAGCGAGTGATGAGCCTCAACTCGACCCGCCACGAGGAATGCACGTCTTCAAGCGCAACCTGAAGGAGATGCGCAAGAAACTAGCTCCCACGCTCACAGAGCAACTCCGAGTAGAGAAGGAACAAGACCGAATCCAAGCTGCCAAGGCTTTGTCTCGGGCTGTGGCTGGCGCGGCTGCGGCCGCTGCTAGGAAGCGGATGAAACCACGTGGTGACGACGAAGCAGCGCGTGCAGCCTCGAGAGCTACTGCGAAGCGACATGAACGCCACGCGCGGATCAACGCGCAGATTCGAGAGATCCGAGTCGGATTGATCAAGGTGAATACGTTGCGCACCAACCCACTCGGACATGACATCGACGGAGTGTCAGCCAGCCCGCCCGCGCAGAGTCATGAGGAAGCGGAATACGCTTTCCCCAACGCGGATGAGGATGGGCCAGACGGAGATGTGGAGATGACAGGCGAGAAGCGGGAAGTCTCGACTGCTTGCGATGCGCGCGGCTCTGACAACTTTGGGAGCAAGACTGGGAAGACGGACATGGGTGCCGACACCGAGAAATTAGCAGCGCAGACGGCATCTGACGCGGTCACAAGTTGGGTGACAGTGCAGCACTGGGTGCGGTGAACACCCAACCGGCTGGCCCGGCTTTTGACTCGAGTCTGCTGGCGTCACCCGGGCTGACGAAACGGCACGCGAGGCGGCCGTCTGCGCAGCACAGGAAAAGTAGGCGGGTGGCTTAATCGTAGTGAATGCGGGGGACGGCCGGCCTCAGCCTCTGCGAAGCATGGCCGGGATGCTCAAAGCAACTCTCTCGTGAACACGCTGGTGGACTATAACATGGCAGCAGCACCGGAGAAGAGGGGCCGGGCCCCTACGATCGACCCGGAATGCGGATCATCGGATAAGTCGCCAACTCGGCAAGTCAGATCCAGCACCTTTCACAGGGTCGTTGGAGCCAGAGCCCCAGACATCGCGCCCGTGCTGTTGCCGGCACCAGTGTCTGCGATCAAGCAATCGCGTCGCAAAGTAGACAAGATGGTCCACGAAGCGAAAGCAGAGCGCACTCGTTCACAGCTCACCGTGCCACACTTCTTTTCGCCATCTTCGCGTGCCGACTCGTTCGCCGAAGAGGAGGAGGAACACAAACGCAGCCCGGAAGAGAGCGAGGACAACGCGTTGGAAACGCCGAGGATGCAGACTTTCGATATATCAAGCGGGCGAGCCAGTCAGTGGCTAGCCTGGAGCTGAGTCCGCCAAACCCCCACTTTCCGGAGCTCAAGGAACCTTCTTCCTTGTCAGACTGGTTGGATGTGCTTGGAGCGCGCCTTGTGAACGTGCTCGTGAACGGCTCCTGCTTCTACTACGCTCTCCACTCGATCAAGTGGAGAGACTTGCGGTACGCCAACATCAAGGTCAGCAAGTTGCATGTGAGAGAAGCAACTATCTACCGCAAGCAGATCGTGGCTCTGTTGGCGGTGAACCTCTCGTCGTGGATCGACCGGGGATTCCTGAACCTGCAGCTGCTGCGAGAACGGTGCATCCCGGAGCTCACGGAGTACAACAACCGTGCGGCTGTGGCAGCGGTCCGTGACTTCACCCTTGCCTGGGCTGCCAAGTCGACGCGCAGCAGCTGGGAAAGCAATTCTGGGCTGGGGCAGAGGAGATAGTGGCGGCAGTTTGGTTCCTTCGGGAGCCAGTGTGCGTGTTCGACGTGCTACAGTCCCGCCAAGTGCACGTCCAGATGTACTACCTGGACGCGGTCGACAGAGCGAACGACGAGTCAGGCGAATGTGTGCGGATCAGCCTCTTGGATAGCGCCACGGCACACCGCCACCTGGTAACGCAACTGAATTACAGAGCTGCTCCCTCGTTCTCGCCTTACACCACACCGACGGCGGCGGGCACTTCACAGGCGTGCGGTTTCGCGCGCGGTGCTACACTGTGTGGAACGAGCTGGACGAGCACAACGAGACTATGACCGATCGTCTCCGAGTTGCACACCACGCACTCGGCATCTCTGTCTTCCTCCCATGGGCTGCCGACTTGGCACCCAATGTCTAGGACGATGTTCTCAATTATCCCAATTATTCACCCAGCGACTACATCTCACAGTCGACAGAGGAGTCAGCTACAACGCAAGGGTGAATTGCGGCGACGAGCGCAGGGGTTGACGAGGAGAAGGCGCATCAGCTTACGACCCAACCAGCACACGGCGAAGTGGGTGTACTACTCAATCCAGTGTTGTCCGACGACTCGGATTTTGATCTGGAAGCAACACGTGCAGAACGCATGCGACTTGGGGGTCGACTACGTTCAGCGTCCGGAGCGGCGGGGAACAGCAGCCCGAGGCACCTGTCGGTGGTGGCACGCCAGAGGCTGCTCGAGTTACTTTCACCACGATGCGAACTCCGCGATATCGCCAGGACCTCGTTCGACCGGGCCATGGCAGCCAACAAGGCTGCGGCAGTACAGTGGTGCAGTCGCTGATCCTGGACGGACTTGAGCACTGGGAAACGCTCACCTCAGTCGGCGGGGTGAAGATTTCTGTTTCTTGGTTGCAATCCTTGTTACCTGCCCAGGAGCGGTGCCTCTCTCGTGGGAACCTGTGCCATGTGTGAAGCAAACCCGAGCTCTTCTGGTGTGGCTAGACGACTCGGCCAACCAGTCGCGCGCTCGAGACGGCCTCACGGAGATCAGGTGCTCCAACTGGGTTGGACTACGGGCGATTCTGGAAGACGCGCAAGGCGGTGCGGTCCACCCGGTGGCGGTGGCCCCAAGCGAGCAAGTACGCTCTCCTGGGGCATCGCCACGACGTTACTGAGGGCACCGAGATGGTGCCACGACACTCGGGTCCCACCACACAGTGTCGAACCCCGCAAGGGGCCTCGAATATCGCGTAGATGGAGCCTTCTCAATACGGGACACCGCAATTAAGAGGAGGCAGTCGCTCGAGGGTGCACCTGCTCGGAGCAACTGGGTGTGGCGACGGCGACAGAAGGAGCAAACGCGGGGCGATCAGCACGGTCAACGTTCTCACGCAGAACGTGCGAGGCTTTGCAGGACGACGGAAGGGGATCCAGGCATGGTTCGCAGCCTTCAAGGATAAAGTGGAAGGCGGTATTCAAGATCTAGTGATACTGCAAGAGGCTCACACCGACAATATAGGGCTGGAAGACCTCGAGGACCAGTACGCGAGGTCATGGGGCTTTCGACGTGGAGATGGCATTCGCAGGCTTTCTTTCTGGGCCGTTGGCACCTGTCGATCGGGAGGCGTGGCAATCGTGGTCCATCCGCATTCCAGGTTACGAGAGGTGTCCAGTCTGAGGGTGAACGCGTGGACCCCACACTTCTGCGCAGTGGAGTTCAAGTTGGGCGGGCAGCGGTGGGTGCTGGCAAACACGTATGCCCCCAAGGACCGGCAGGCTCGCAAATTGCTGTTCCGGCGCCTACAGTGGCTCGGGGACTGTGTGCCGCACGCTCTCCTGGGTGGAAACTTCAATTGTACGCAGTTTGAGACTCTCGACCGCTCAAGACACGTGCAGGGTTCGAACCATCCGTCTACAGCGCTGCAGCATCTCACCGACCGGCTAGGTTTGATCGACTCGCTCAGTCCGATGATGCTGGCATGCGACGCTGAGGAAGACGTCGCGGCATTCATTGCAAATCATCACACGTATCATTACACGTCGGCTTGCGGGCAGGCCTCCTCGAGCCGCTTGGACAGATGGTACGCATCGGTCACAGGCGCCAAGTGGATCGTCGGCACCGAGGTCCGACATGCAGCTGGCCGGTCTGATCACGACGGAGTCCTCCTGCGCTTGGCAGATCCGTTAGTGCCAAACTGGGTGCGCGTGCGGAAGAAGGAGTACCCTCTGCCAGCCCATTGCATGCCGTTAGTCCGGCAGACGTGCGAGATCCTGCTGGCGAGGACCAATGTGGTCACTGAGCACAAGGCAATCGACGCGTGGGACACGTTGAAGACCGATCTGCGTATGGCTTATCTACGCAGCTCGAGGGAGGCCTACACGGCGAGGGCCCGGGGCGCGAAACGCCAGGAGCGTAGGCTCCGAGCGGCGCTGGCGAAAGCGTGCCGGCTCCAGCTGCGTTGGTGCCCGCTTCAGTCGGGGCGATATCAGAGGCCATGGAGACGCTCGATATACAGCCAGCACGTCGAATCGCCACGCTGCGGGCGGCTGTCGCAGGCGCTGGATGCGCCAGAAGGGAGCTACAGCGCAACGCCACCTTCTCGAGATACGCGAACGGAGATGCTCGGCAAAGCAAGACTTTCTTTGCGCGTTTTTCTACGAAGTTCAGCCCAAGGCAGCCTCTGCATTTGGGGAACGCGGACCCGGGGGATGCTTCCAACCCGCGCGGTCCAGCTAATGCTTTGGCTAGAGATTGGCAGTCCGTACTCCAGTAGTCGCCGGCCGAGCAGTCATGCATCGCTGCTTGGTTCAACGCGTCGCCGCCACGACCAGATTTGGACGGCGCTGATGCGCTGCTCAACCCAGTCACTGCACACGAAGTCGCAGATGCGGTGAGCCGGCTGAGCCCCAGGAAAACCTGCGGACCGGACAGACTCGCAAACGAGTTTCACCGCGACCATGCCGACTCATTGACCCCGCACACGGCGGAGCTCTTCTCAGCGATCCTGCGCACCGGGAGGACCCCGCCATCCTTTGGCAATGCCGAAGTGTACTGCATCCCGAGGTGGCTAGGCCGGCTTCAGGCCTTGACTGCCGCCCGATCGCGCAGCTCAATGGAGACTATAAGATATCCACACTAATACTCGCAACGCGGCTCGGGCGACACCTCGACGGCATGATCCACGCGCGATACACAGAACGGGTTCGTGCCGGGACGAGACAAACACGATACGATGGACATCCTCACGGCAGCTCGTGCCCTCGTCGAAACTGGACAAGCGCCCAGTGCACTCACGGTGCTCATGCTTGATTTTCGCAAAGCATACGACTCTCTCGACCGTGCCTCCCTTCACGAGGCACATCTTCACCATGGCCTCCCGATCGGTTTTGTAGACATGATCATGGGGCTTCACACGGGGAAAACGGCAGCCTTCCTGGCGAACTGATACGAGTCGCTGGAAGTGCAAATGCGAAACGGCATAAGGCAAGGGTGCCCGCTGGCGCCCTTGTTGTTCATTCTCGCTTTGAACTCTCTCTTTCGCCAGATCGAGCACCACCCAGCGGAGCTGGGAGTGGTCATCCCGAACAAGAACGGCGGGCGGCGAGTGCCGATTGCTGGCTATGCAGACGACGTAGCACTTTACGTCAGCTCTCCCGAGGAGGAACGAGTGGCGCTTCGGCTGGTGCACGACTTCGGACACGCGTCAGGATTGCGGCTTAACCTTACGAAATGCATGGCTGTTTGTTTGCATCGCCACGGACCAACGGCCCTGCACGCACGCATGCAAAACATACCGGTGGCGGCGACAGCTACGGTTCGCTACCTCGGCATTCAAGTCTCGAGCAACGGGCAGAGCGGTCTGATCTGGCGCGAGGTTATCCGAGTCCAGGTTCGGTTGCTGCTCGGGTGCTCGAAGACAACAAATGAACTTCAACGAGTGGAGTTCGTGCGCGCAATAGTGCTGCCTAAGCTTGCGTTCGTGGCGCGCCATACGAAGATGAGTGCCGCAATCGCCGCGATGCTTCAGGGCTGTGTGCATCACTTCGTATGGAACGGATGGTTCGACGTGGTCCAACGGCGGCGAGGACGATCGCGGATTGGGCTGTCGGTGAGCCAGCTGGCGAGGAGGGACGGAGGGTTTGGAGAACCAAATGTCAGGCGGGCTCTGACGGATGCAGGGAGACGCACCACGGAGCTGTGGGCAGCGGGCCACGCGTCTTTACACATGGCGATCGGGCAGATCATGGCGTGGCCGAAGTCGGAGATGCGTACTCCGGCTGCCCGGTATATATCTCCACATGCTCGGATTGGGGAGCACGCGGAGTGTTGGGTTGACACTCATTGGGGACGGGGTGTCGCAGCTTTGCAGAGGCACTGCGCGATCAAGCGGTCAGACGCGGAGCGAGAACGGGTCGCGTGCTTCCTCAGAATGGCGGCAATGCGGCGGCTCCGTGGGTCTTGGTCGGAGGGCTGGTGGACCAAGGACTACAAGCCGTGGCTGCCGGAGATTAGGGCCCTACTGCTGCTCCACCTGGAGGACAGCAAGAGATGCCTTCCGAACTGGGTTCTGTGGGTCGGCTTGTTCGGGCAAAACGCTATACTGGCGGAGGAAGGACGAGAGCTGAAGCAAGCAGAGATCAGCTGCTACGGGAAGGCTCGCGCCGTAAACGACATACTCGAGTGGAGGTGGCGAGATTTGACAACGCTCGACTTCAGGTGTACAGCGGCACCGTTTCCTCTAGCACCACGCACGGCAGATCAGTTTCTGCGGCTTTGCGATGCGGTAGTGGCCGAATACCCTGCAGTGCTGGTACGGCCACCAGTTCCAGAGACACTGACCATGGTCGAAAGGTCCAAAGTAGAGTGGTCGTTGACCGGGGGTCTGGGCGTGTGGTTGGTTTAGAGGGAGATCTTTCCGGCGCCGCGGACGTTGGCGGGCAGGGTGAGGTCCGGCGCAGAGGCGCAGCTACTGCTACGGAGATTGGGCCGGCCATCGACCGCGTTGCGTCTGCTACCGGATCCTCGGCTTACTCGGGTGGTCAAGCCCTGGATCGCGCGAGACACTGGAGCGCAGAGAGAGGTGGCTTGACGGTCAGCGGATAACGCACAGGCAGCAGCTACAGTACGAGAACGGACGCTCCAGTAGAGGCGACATCGGCCCGACATCGCAGACGCACTGAATGGGACAAGCTGGCTGGAGGTGCTCTGCGTTCCGGGGGCGACAGCTGGGCAGTGCCTACAGTACCATAGGCCCAAGGCGTGGGGTGTTGGTGCATGGGACTCTCCGAAGGGGAAGCTCGGTTGTCCGGCGGCCGAGTGCGATGCAGTTAGAGCGAACTCCGCTCTGCATTCCAACTGGGATTGTCCAATCGCGATCACGGTTTGGAGGGCATTGCGAAGGAGGTGGACTCACGATGTTGCTTTCGGTGCCGATTTCCACGCGACCATCGACACGGCGCCCTTCGTTCGAGCCATTTTCGGTCTGGACATGCCAGCTCTCGCGCCGGCCTTCTAGGACAGCACAGGATGGGGAGCTATCTCGACGGGCGGCATAATGAGACAGCAGGCAGCGGCTGCTACACTGGTACATGACACCGGACAGCGGGTTTGGCAGGTAGGTGTCCTTGAAGGTCTACGGACCATTGACACTGCCTAGCGAGAAGCGAGAGGCAATGACGGCGGCAGGTAGTCGAGCCACGCTGTTGAGGCTCGGGTGGACGCCGCGATCGGGTACACACTGAGAGCGGAACGTTGGCGTTTGTGGGCGGGCGAGAGCTTGGCGACAGTGGAGAGGGTCACACGTCTCCGTCTGCTGGCAATTCTGGACGAGCTCCTTGCCTGTCAGACCATATCTCGGCTAAGTACGGAGAGTCTCAGCGCTCCGCAGCATCTACTTTTCTCCTTGATGGGAGCTCCCGCGGCAATCCGGGACCCCGTGGTGCTGGGGCCGTGATCATGCGGATTGGAACCCAGGCTGACAGCCCGGAGATCATTTGGGCTGCGTGTATGTCGTACGCGGACAGGACTACGACGAACAACCAAGCAGAGTTACATGGACTTTGGGTGGGGTTGAGTGAGGCGCGAAGACGGAAGCTGGCAGGGCTGCAGGTGGTAGGCGACAGTCACCTCATCCTGACTTCTATGCGCCGGCATCGCCCGCCGCCCAGCGAGAAGTTGTCGCCGCTATACGCCCATGCAAGAGTGCTGGCGGATCGGCTGCAGGTCGGGTCATGGACGCATCATTATCGATGCCACAAGATGGTCGTCCTGTTGGCCAACTCGGCGACGAACAGCGCGCGGTCCGCTCAGGACGGGTTGCCAACGACGAACGCGCTCCTGCAGGGACCACAGGACTGGGTAGTCAATGACGTCGGGTAGTGGACAAATCGGGATCCGGAGCGGAGGGGAAGACGCTCGGCCGTAGACAGCTGATATCCTGAACTGGGATCTCTTTCACAATCACGCCGGTATGGGCGCCAGCCGCTGTCGCGGCTGCGGCGCGAAACGTCTCTGTCAGTGTGATTCTTTTCGTGTGTGCATGTCCTGTGTACGGCTCTTAGTTGATCACACCTATCGGCGAAGCTTGCTAATAGACCTCAGATTCACAACCACAGTTGTAGGAGTCGGTCTGGATACTCAGGCTGCTGGTGTCCCCCCGCACCCGAAAATTCCCGTTGTGCTTCTCGCCGAGGAGCCTTGAGAGCACGACAGCCACGTTTTTTGCCTTCGCAATGTAGGATGAACGCATTCGATCATAGTAGACGACCTGGCGGCCGCCGACATCGACCACCACAGCGCACCAATGGGTTTGGTCGAAGTTGATGGGAATGACGGTCGTGCAGGATGCATCTGCGGCCACTGCTGGTTGTAGGGCGATCGATCCACCAGATAGAAAGACCGCCTCGCCAACGACTGCAGGCATAGCCACGGCATCGTTGGTGGCAGTGATACGCGCTAGTGCCGCGGACATCGCGCCGTCGCTGAGGTCGGTCTTCGCCACGGAGTCCAGCAGTCGCGTAGCCATGAACAGGCACGAACAAGTCCATGTCGACTTCTCAATGACGTACTGCATCGCCGGCTCGTCTTGAGCAGGCTCATCCGGGCGATCAGCTCTGATGCAGATCAGGTTCGCGATCGCTGAGTGGTACGTGTACCTGGCGCGAGTGCCACGAATAGGTACTCGCGATCGACAAGTGTGCATGCGTGCTCACTCATAAGCTGAGCGACGGTGCTCATCTCTTGGTCGTACGCGCTGTTCCGAACGACAGCGATCTTGTGGAGGCGCGCAATGTAGTCCTTCTCCACCAAAGATTGGTAGAACATGATCGAGACAGCGCACTCGGCGACGGAGCTGAAGGAGTTAACCAGGTCCTTCATCTGCTTCCACGACGCCTCTAAGCGGTTGTTGGTGTTGTTACCCAGTGTGACAGCGCTTTGACGGGTGTACGAGCACCACATGTCGGCACACGAGTCCCAGTTGCGGCTGAAGTATTCTTCGAAGTCGCCACGCTGGTTCCGTCCTGCTCCAGAGACTGTCGCGCGACACACTGGTCCTTGCACCCTATCCGGCGAGTTGGTCTCTGGACAAACTGAGCAGGACGTCGCCGTACCCAAGCCCACAAGATGTCGCATGTAGTCGCGGTGCTTGTGGTACTCACGTCCGGTCTTCGCGTACACGAGCAGCTCAATTGCTGCTTTCAGGAGGTCTTTCTGTCAGGCGTTGAACCCGTATGTGTCTGCTGAGATCTCCTCACGTAGATACTGGATAACATGGAACTGGCACAGGAGAATCCGAACGGCAGGAAGC
>JAASGD010000889.1:0-15158 GCA_023334115.1 Globisporangium megalacanthum | reverse complement strand
TCATTGCACCCAGCAGGATTACACCAAGTGCAGAACTAACGTAATAAAAACAAACACTCTTGTGCAGAATGTTGTCATGAATACGCTAGTGAGCACGGGTGAGTGTTGGTTGGTTATCGTGAGTGATGGTGAGTCCTCACAGCAACAGTCTAACTACACGGCGCCAAATTTCTGATCGTGAACGTGTACGCCCCCACGGAGGCGACAGCGCGCGACAGGATCTTCAACTAGGTTCGTCAAGCGGTGAGCGGTTCCAGTGTCCCAATCGTATGCGGTGGCGACTTCAACTGCTGTCTCCACCCGCGGCAGGATCGCACGAACCAAGCCACTGCACGTTCACACTACTCCGGCACGCTGGCCAAGCTGGTGGAGGGACTGCGGTTGAGGGATGTCGTCGCGGAAGACGTTGAGCAGGCGGTCACAGCAGCGGAATGCAGTGCGTTCACAGCGCGGTTTCACACCTACACGTGCACAACGGACCCAGGGTTACGGGCCAGCTCCAGACTCAACCAGTGGTACGTGAGCGACAGCTGCGCTTCGTAGGTACGGTATGTGGAGCGCACCGCGCCCGGAAGTCTGTCGGAATCACGACAGCCTGGTTCTCCGGCTCGCCAACAGAGCGACGAACTCAGGTCAAGGGGCATAAGAAGTTGTACCCGGTTCCAGGCCACGCAGTGGTGGAGGCAGCGCTCAGGGCCGCGGAGCGCTTCGGCGTGCTCATCCCGGAGCTCCAGGACCTGGTCAAGGCGGTACCGACGGGCCGTGCGGCCGCCGAACAGGCTGCCCTGTGGTGGGACGCGGCCAAACTCCGATTCCGGCGGATATACACCGCCAGCGTCAAGCCATGCCAACTCAAGATCGCCCGGTCGTACCGGCAACGCCACAGCAGGCTAGTGAGAGCTCTGGCTGAAGCCGAGGCGGGAGGTGAGCGACCGGATGCTGTTGAGGGCGATTCGACCCAGCGCGAGACCCTTCGCTGGCGGTTGATAGCGTGCAAACGTGACAGGGCGGAAGCGCGCGCCAGGCGTCTACGGCAGGTCCACACGAAACTCGGGCCCATGGCGGCCCGAGCCTTCTTTGCGCGCATCTCCACCAAACTTTCGGACAACACCGTTTACTCGCTCGGGTGCCCCCCGCCGCATGCCCACCACGACAGCTGGCCGACACTATGGCAGCCGGGTGGGCTCCCGCCATGCAGCAGCCGCCGACTCGCATTGCCGCAGTGAACGAGATGCTGGACGGCATCCACTGGCTGAATGCCACCGAGGCCACCCTTGACGGCTTGGGTTCCGACATAACCGACGCGGAGATCTACGCCGCGCTTCGGTGGTGCAAGCGCCACAAGTCGACTGGTCCGGACCGGCTTCCCAATGACTGGCATCGTGACCACGACCACCTCCTGGTCCCCATCCTCACGCCGCTCTTCCGACTCTGGTTCACCAACGGGGTGCTATCGGCATCGTTTGGAGACGCGCACGTGCAGTGCTTGAAGAAGAGCCCGCGGCGACAAGGCCGCTCGACTACAGGCCAATCGCTCTGCTCAATTCGGACTACAAGGTGTTCGTCTGCGTGGTGGCGGACCGGGTCCAACGCGTTCTCCCAGAGGTCGCCCTTGAGGTGCATTCGGGGTTCGTGCCCGGCCGCAGTATCCACACCACGATCGACACCCTCTTGGCGGCACAGCGCCTCGGCTCGAAATCCACAGCGCAGGACTCAGCTCTCTGTCTTATGCTGGATTTCGCTAAAGCGTACGACACATTTGATCGGCGGTTCCTGCACGGTGCTCGGGCGAATGGGGCTCCACGTACTTAAGGTTGTAGACGCCCTACACCGCAACACCAGAGCGGTCTTTGTCGCCAATGGGTACGAATCGCGACGGGTGGTCGCCACGAGAGGGATACGGCAGGGATGCCCACTCGACCGCCTGCTGTTCATCCTAGCAATGGACGGCCTATACCGCACCGTCGATGGGCTCGGGATGGTCGGCGTCTCGGTCCCAACAGCGGGCAGTACCACGGAGCTCCGCATCAGCGGGTACGCCTACGACACAACGCTCTTCCTCTCCCGACGTGAGGTTGCCGCCGGCTACTTGGCGCTATTGGACCTGTTTGGGAACGCCGCCGGCCTCAAAGTCAACCTGGCGAAGTCGATCGGGCTGTGGCTTGGAGCATATGGCGGCGCAGACGTCAACGGTATCCCCATTCTGGACAGCAGTGAGACCTGCCAGTACCTGGGCGTAAGAGTAGGGCCCGGGGCGACCGCGACCGCGAACTGGACGGCCTGCACAACAGCTCTCAACGCGCGACTACAACTAGACGACATCAAGACTATCTCGACGACTCAACGGCGACGGTGGCAGCGGCGGTCATCGTTCCGAAGGTGCTTTTCGTTGCACGTCACGCATGGCCTCCCAAAGCAACACTCGACTCGCTCCAGCGGGGCATTAGAGGGTTCGTGTAGAGACGGCGCGACGGCAACGCCAAGCGAGCTTGGGTGGCGGCTGAGCAAGCGAAGCTCAAGGTCGGCAAAGGCGACGTCGGCATGCCCAACATCGCGACCAAACTCCACACTATGGCAGCACTCACGGTAGCAAAGTGGGCGATCAACGCGACGCGGTTTGAACAGGCGCTGGGGGACATCCTTAGCGGGGAGAACGAGAGCAGCGGGACAATCATCAAGCCAAGCATGCGAGGGCTGCCGTTCCGAGCCACAGGGTCCCTTTGGACCACAGGGATGGACGTGATCAGCACCACGCGTGCCTGGCCACGAACGCCGGCCGTGGTGGATGCGATCAAGGCACGCGCCCGCGAAATAGAGGGGCAGCAGATGGGAGTCACGTGGGGAGACGGGACGTTGGAGCTGGACACGCTCCACGTCCGAGCAAGCACCACGAGAGCCTTGAGCGACCGAGCCCGGAGCGAGGGGCTCACCTTCGGTGGCGAATGGCTAGGATACTGCCCGACGAAGTCCGACGGATGGCTGCTCGACCACAATGGCCAGCCATACCGGCTGGCACGGTCCGCCCTATCACGCGGCACCACGTGCCTACAAGACATCGTGACGTGGGAGTCGGTCAGTCCCGGAGTCGTTCGGTTAACGCCGACTGTCAAGCGGGTGCCCGGCGCCATGCGGAAGCCGCTCCGCGGGCTGTGCACTGCGCTCTTGTTCAACATTCCGATGTTGCTCTACAGGCACAGAGATGCGCGCTTGCTCAGACCCGACCCCGCGGAAGTCGTCAGAGAGCACGACTGGACGATCGACGACGGCGGAACCATCTCACACAGCTTCGCCGCGATGCCCACCTCATGTTACCAGGCACGCACGCGCGCAGAACTGGAGTTGCGTGCGACTGCAGACCACGGGGTCCACGACCGATTGCGCATCCGCCTGATGCCTGGGCTCACGAGGCTCGCGCAAGTATGACAAGGACCGAGACGGTGGAAGCCGGGGCGTGCCCGATGCCGAGCCACGGTCACCGCCAGACGGACCGCGAAGGGCGTGAAAGCGAGGGGCGAGAAGGCGGCGGCAGCGTACCACGCTGTCGCCGCCCGGCTACCTAAATGCAGCACGGCCTGACGCGTTTGAGCTGGAAGGACTGTGCCACGCTCGCCGGTCTCAATGCGTACGAACGGCAACTCCTCATGCGACTCAAAGTCGGAAAGATGTCTTTCTGGAACCGACAAGCTGAGAACCCCAAGTCCACACACACCGGGTGCACGAGCACAGCGAACTCGAGACATCACCTCTTCTAGAAGTGCGGCGCGGCGAAGGCACTTTGGAAGGCGTTTGGGGAGAGATGGTGACCACTGGGGGGTCCACGCCGCGACATCCAACGCGCATGAGGTCTTCGCGTTCCGCATACCCGGCCCACCACCGCAGGCATGGCGTCTGCTCAAGGAGAACGGTCGTCGGCTCCAGCTCAGTCAACAACATCTCGACCAGCTCCACAGCGCGGCTGCGACGTTGTGGGCGTTCTGCTGTGTCTCTGCGGTGACGGCCTTATGGCACCACCACCTCAGCTCGGCGGCGGGTGATAGGCGCACTCTACGATAGCTGTGTGTGACAGCGGCGGCTCGGGCGCACGCCTGACTGAGAACCCTGGCGAGGAGCACAAGGGCAGGTACCACCCACCCTACCGCACAGACCATAGGAGAGGTGATTCAACGCCTGACGCTCATACTGTTCGCGGGTAGAGCAGACGCCGCACCGCTCCCAGCCCCATCAGAGCAGACCTTCTTTATGCTCTTTCTCGAGGGCGGGGCTCGCGGCAACCCGGGGCCGGGGGTGCGGGCTCAGTCATCGTGCGAGTTTCGACAACGACGAGTACGCAGTAGCTCGTCTGGGTCGGAAGCATGTCCTATGGCAGCAAGGCGACCACGAACAACAGCGCCGAGTACCTTGAGTTAATACACGGAGTCCAGCGCGCGCACAACGCCAACTACGCGCCACTGCATATAGTCGTTGACAGTGCGATGATCATCTCACAACAACGCACGCACAAACAGCCCAAGAACCCGCGATTCGCGGCGCTTTACCGCTTTGTCAAAAGCCTGGCGGACTGTATGGACATTCGATCGTGGAGCCATCACTACCGAACTTTCAATCGCATGGCGGACCACGCGGCGAATCTCACCATGGACAGCCACCGCTCCATGCAGTTCACGCTCCCGACGGAGCGCCTCGCCGCGAATGAGCTCGACGCCTCAAACACACCGACGTCGATCATTGGATCTCCAACAGACAGTCCACAGCGGAAAGCAGCTCGCTCTATCTAGCAGTTGACCCCCCCCCCTCTTCCACCACGTGACTGCGCCGCTGTAGCAGCCGAACCAGCCCACGACCTCCTGACGAACCTGCGAACCCACTGTAGCCGGAAGAATGGATATTTAGCCTCGCATGCCGGAGGCTAATATACCTCACCTACTACTACTACAAGATATGGGACGCGCTCTCACAACGCCAGTGCTTCGCATGCAGGTGGTAGGCGATCACGTCGACGACTCGGTCCTCCACCGCGATCCGCTGCCGTGTCCGTTCGAACCAGGGGCCCGCCTTGCCCGTCATTACGACGCCATGGCCTGGAACAGTACTTGCGGGGGATACCAGGCACCGTGGAGCAGCTCGTCGGCCTCCACGGCACTGGCGAAATGGTCCAGCCAGTCGTAAACCGGCCACGACGCTCAGTCGAAACCACTGATCCTCAGTTTCTGTAGCTTCCACACGATCGCGGACACCGTCGTCGTCGTCTGCGTTTAAACCGCCGCCGCCGCCGTCAGCGTCACCAAGGCCACCCTCGGCATCGATCTTGGCATACTAACTACGCTGTCCGTGTCGCTTGCCGTCGCGATCTGCATCGTCGGCGCTCGTCCTCGTGGCCTGGCACGCGTGCTGGCTGTCGCCCTGGCTGTCATTTGTGGTGTCGCGGGCGACGCTCCTTGTCTTGACGTCGTTGGGGTTGGTGCCGCTTGCGTTCCGCTCCTTGGTGTCGGCGCCGCTTGTGCTCCGGTCCTTGGCGTTGTGCTCCTTGTCGCGACCATGTCGCCCTACTTCTTGTCGTCTTGCTGCTCGTCCTCTTGTCCGTCTTTTGCGCTGCTCTTCCCCGGTGTGGCGTCAGCGCCGCCTACTCACTCTTAACTATGCCCAAGTATGACCACCAAGTAATGTCCTTATCGGCATCTGTGCCGACAAGACGCTCTCGTAAGCTCCCTGTCCCTACGTGCGTGTTGCGAAGTAGATTTAGAAGCGAGCTCTCAATCCTCGCTCTCGTCAACCCCTGACTTACTTCACTAAAGAATCAGGTACACCACCTCCGGATCCACTCGCCCGCACTGGATATCGACACGCGCACGCGCTTCGAGCAGCTGCCGGAGGTCACGCTCACCTTCCATGCTTGTCTTGTGCTGCTGCCGCCGTACCACTGCTGGCGCTGGTTCTGGATAGCCGCGCCGTCCATTACTGTGTCATGCTGGCAGGTGTGACTATGCTTCTCGTAGCAGCTCCTGTAGCTCTCATGAAGCAACACAGTATGCCGGACGGACCAAGATCGTGGTCGAGATTTTAGTGTACGATACGATAGTAAGCACCAGGCGATCGAATTTGGCTTCGATTGAGCTCAACCTTCCGTCTTCGCAATAGATAAGCACCAAGCACCTCCGCCACACGCACATCGATCCCACCAGATGTTTACAGTTGCTGTGTTTGGCAGCGCGAGACATTGGACTCGATATAAACTCATTTCCACCTTAGCACACCATTTCCGGATTGGTTTCGTCAAAAGGTTAAAACTATTCGTCAAAAGTGCAAAACTATTCGTCAAAAGTGCAAAAGTTTCGTCGAAACTTTCACGCAAACTTGACCTGATTCTCTTAGATTCCGCAAGAAATCAAATAGCTGATCATACAAGAAGCAAAACCACCGATCTGTTGCCCAACATGGACAACAGATCGGCGGTTCGAAAGCCGTTGCCACTAGCATCCCGCTCTGAGGATATCATGATGCAAGCTTTCACATTGTGTTCTGTAGTCACTAGGTCATTTTTTACTTTCTCTGTGTGAAGTGTGTGCGTTTGACGCCTACGAGCGACTGTGTAGCTATTGACTCAATACTTTTGCCGATGTAAGCGTGCACGTACACAGTAGCACAGGATTATTTTCACATATGATCAGGTTGTGCAGTCTGTCGAAACGTTAGCACTATTTGACGAATTGTTTTGCACTTTTGACGAAACCAACCGAGAAATGGTGTAGAGTGACACCGCTGCCGTCGCTTTAGACAGGACCGGAAAATTACCCAACAGGTGGTGCTCAAAATTGCATCCGTAAATTATACTACTCCGTTTCAGGATTTGAGTAACATTTCTTAAAATGGGTGCGCATTTAGCCAGTTCTTGCCCGATTTTGATTCGAAAGACTGGCTCAGATCGACATGACCGAGAGGAATCGAACAGTGTGCTTTAAAACGGGCGAGCAGCTAATGGCAAGATGCAGAGATAAGTTTTGATGTGAAAATGACCCCATTGCTGTTCAGATTATGCACTCAACGATTTTTCTCTGTTCAAATCACTTTTTCGAGCAAAGCACATCTAAGCTCATACTTAAACCAAATTAAAATGTGACTCATATTTCGAAACAACAAAAAGAGTTACACCTCACTCATATTTGTGAAACGGACTGGTACTTTTTCGCTGAGACAATTTTGCATAAAATTGGCTGATTTTGCTGGAGCTGAGAGACAATTTTGCATCAAATGGGCCGCAATTGTTGTCGTTCTGCGACACAATTTTGAATCAAATTGGTCCTTTATTCGGAGCTGAGAGACGAATTTTGCATCATATTGGCCTTCCTGGCTAGAGGTGAGATACAAATTTTGTCCCAAATTGCCCAATTCTGTACCAGTTTTGAACGACAACGCCGTTTGGAGCTCAAGCTTGTCATTTAAATATTTGAATACAAGGACTCACGAGGATCTCTTCAAAGGTGAACGAATACGACAATGAACGGCAAGTGCGCCGCAGTCAACTGCGAATGGGAAGAGAGACTAAGTGTCGATCGATGCTCCAGCTGCCCGTACTATGTATACCAGATGTGCAGCAACGAGCTCTTTGATGGTGGTGACCTTTCAGAGAGGTACTGCAGCATCCAGTGCGTTGCCTAGTAACACAACATCCCCTCTGGCGAAGCAAGCGCGGCGCCGCCTCCTGCACTGGTGCCACCGCCGTCCGCAGCGCAACTGGGTGATGAAGCCCGAACCCGCGCTACAGCTGCTGAGTCGCTCAAAAAGGTGCATCCGACAGTGAAAGAGCTTCGAGCGAGCGGGTTTTCAAGCTTCCAAGAGCATCGTCCTGACCCCGCAATAGGCCGTGTCCAACGGGGACTGCGTCTACGACTTGGTTTGTCGTAGTCCCGACGAGCCGTTCGGGTCTGCTCAAGCTGTTCGCAGAGGTAAGACGTTGGCGAGATAGAGAGATGATGGGCACATCTGACGTGAACACATATACACTTGCATGCACACGTCCACAGTTGTTCACTTGACTCTGAACGAGAACCCAGCGACAACGGCACTCGCTAAAGAAGTTCACTCTTTTCTACGAGACTATGATCGCGTGACGTCGTTCGATTTGAGCATGGCGGACCTACTGCACGACCAACACAACGCGACTTAGGTCCACATCATGTGGACCTCGTTGGCTCTCGGCGTCGATCTTTGTATCTTCACTCCACGCAAATGCAACTATTACACGTCGCGGAAGCTTCTGGTTTGCCACTTCGCGACAGCAGCGGCACCGTTCAAGGACCCGGTACCGGTCGTCTTCCTGCTGCTGCACGAGTTCGGAGAGCCCAGAAAAGCGATCAAGGACCGCGTCGCAAATGACCTCTCGAGCATGCTGCACTACGTCTACCTTGACCCACCGTCGGGGGATGCATCGTACGCAGTGCTGAGTTGGCTAATGATGAGATTGGTCGACGTGAAGTGCCGGGTTCAGTTGGAGTTGCTGAGTCTCAAGATGACAGGACGATAGCTGAATTTGCTGCCGTTCTCTCGAGTGACCAAGGCGAGATGGTACTTGAAGACGGCAACAGCGACTGTGGTGCAGTTGCTTAACCAAAGACGTCGCCCCACATTCCAACGTTGGCGAAAGTGTATCACCTCGGTGTAAGACGTCGGCAAAGGATGCTGGAAGTGCTGGCGAACGCACACTGTTGGAGGATGTCAGCAGTGATTTCTCGGCCGCTGATTCGACACGCGTGCGAGGTCCAGTAAGCCGAGCTGCGCCTCAAGACGCCCTCAAAGCGTTTCCAGGACTGCCGCCTGATATCTAAAGTGATGAGGTGGGAGACGTATTTGCATCACACTCGAAGACGTGGTCGTCTGCTGTTCCAAGGGCTGCCGCCTAGGCCACAACCACTAGCCGCGATCATCCGCGCCGAATGCTGACGTGGCCCAGCACTGTGCGCAAGGCCAAAGGGTCGGGGGCGCGTCGTGCTGCATCACTTAAGGGTGGAGTTGCGTCAGGACGCGCGAGAGTGTCTGATCCCTCTTCCAGCGACTTATAGTGCGTGCCGAGCGAACGAGAGGGGTCAAGCAGTACGCCCGACTCGCTGGGAGAGATCGAGATCGAATGCTCTGACGACTTCGTGAGTGAGCTGGATAGCAGGGCAGATGCCAGGCTCGCTACCGCCAACAACTGAAACGAAGGACACGGAGTGCGACGGCTAAGGTCTGCTCTCGCTTCACGAAGGTTGCACGCCGCGCGGACACGCCACGCGTGGTAGAAGTCAGTGATATGGACGTGGACAACCTTGAACGAAGTTATCAAGTGAGATCGGTGTTGATGCAGGCCGGACTGATGCATCCGACAACCTAGAGGAAGAAGAGAGGCTGATGCAGTAGAAGTTCGTGCTCAAGATTCCAGCCCAGGCGGATCTGTGTGCTGGCGAGCAGGTTCGTGTGCGGATCGACGACGCGTCGTGGATCTTTGCTGCGTGCCCAACCTGCCGAGACGAGTTCGTTTTGCGAAAGCCCGGCACACGCAGCTTGATCTTCAACTTTAGGCTTCATTTTCCCTGCCAGCGACCGGTGCGTCTGACGAGCGTGGACCAGTCGCCATCTGTAGCCATGTTCCTCGTGCAGCGAGATCCAACCGCCGTCGCCGCACCGAGCGTTACCTGTCCAGGGATCACGAGCAGCGCGGTCCGTTTACTATGCTCGATGTCGACAACGAGCTACGGCGGATGCACAAAGCGGGAAATGCTGACCGAGGAACTCTTCGGACATACCCGCGTGTCAGAGGTCCTTGACAACTCCGACTCAATGATGCGATTCAAAGAACACGAGATGGAAACGATGCAGTGGAGATTGGTTGTCCCGTTCGCGTTCTCAACGAAATGCAAGGGCACGGTTCCATCGCAAGGTGCGTGTCGAAAATGCATCAACCTTCGTACGAACGCGTCGTCGAACTGCACTCAACCGCTGCCAGACAAAGTAGCGCAAGTTGGATGGTGGAGATGCAGCGGCGAAGAACATCAAGTTCGTTCCGAAGAGCCACTTTGTTTGTACTCCGAGTACGATGATAGTTCTGAAGCACGCCGAGGCGTTCCAGCCTCTCCTCGCTGCCATCCCGGGGTTCCTGCGGCTGGCAAGCGGTAGCTACGTACAAGAGAGAACTGAGCCTTCGATCGGCTTCTGGGCAGAGTTCAGCAAGGCGGCTGGTGAAGGAGCGTTTGCGAACAAGGCCGTCTTCAGAGACCTTTGTAACGTCAAGCTGCAGATCTTCAACCGGGACGCGAAGGGCAAAAGCCTTACCAACATGAAGTATTCCGAGGCGCTCGACGACTTTGTAGCTACGCTGTCAAGCTTCAGTCCGAGGTGCTCGGAGGTATTCGTCCGTACGCTTGGTACGTACATGCATCACACCGAGGTGAGATACAAAAGTGCATCTCACATGTGCACTGGTCGGCAGGTGGTCGCGGCGTTCGATCGATTCGCTAGTCGCGAGTGTCTTCAATGGGCTGGGGGGTGCGAGCGACACATCGCGTCCGTCGCTCGCGAGATCGAAGAGAGCTGGTACCCCGGTCCGCTTGCACTCGCTACGGACTGCACAGCAGTGCTACCGTCTCTTTGCTTCGATGCAAGGTTCTCGTGCGTTGTCGGCGATGCAGCCGGTCCAATCAAGTCAACGCTCTGCAGGACATTCATGATACAGCTATCAACGGCCGGGAGCCGCGGGCTTTGGCAACAAGGTACGGATCTACACCGCGTAGATCCCCAGCCCGAAGTTACCCGCCTTCGTAGTTGTGACTTACCTGCTGCAAATGAGGAGTCGGGCCCGAAGATCGCTGAGTAACACTGTCAAGTTCTCGAAGCATGCAGCAAGAGCGGGATGCAGGTCGTCTCCCTCTCGGCGGACGGCGCGTCTGCGGAACTAGCGGCGATGCAAGAGCTGAGAACGCCCCCAACTTTCTGCGTCAAGATGATGTTCGCGTTTGAAGCACTTTCTTCGGCATCAAGTGGGTGGCTCGCAACCAAAAGAACGGACGCCCGCTTGTGTTCATGGGAGAAGCGAAGCACGACAAGAAGAACGCAAGAAACACCCTATAGTCCGGTGGGTGAGTGCTGGATCTCTGCATCGGCATCGCAAGCTTTGACAGTATGATCGAGATCTTTGAACAACGAGGCGAGAACTCGGCGACATCGCTGCGATCGAAGGACGTGTACCGGGTGGTCAAGCAAGATGACGGCGCTGATTATCGCACGTTCGAGAGCGGAACGATGTAGAATTGTCTCTCAGATGGCCACTCCGCGCTCGGAGTCTGTCTTTTCGTACTTGGTCAGCTGTTTGACGCTGGGCTTTCGAGACACATTCGGCACACGGACCGCCTGCGTATAGCGTTAACAGCCTACTTCTTCCTACTTGACTGGATAGCTTATGTCGCCGTCCAGTCTACAAGGGGTTACAAGATGGCGGCGCCCGCGAGAAAATTCCTCGCATCGCAGACGTTCTCTCTGCTGCTTCGGCAATGCCGCTCTATTGTACTGTTGATAATGGCACACGCAAAGCACTTCCCGAAGACCCCGCTGTGCCCGTGGCTCCTCAACCGTGAGATCGTGGAGCACCACTTCGGCATCGCGAGGTCCATCAGCCCGGACTTCTCAATCATGGAATTCCAGCACGTCGTGCGGAGGATGAGACGGGTTCAAAGCGTGAGGATCGGTGGTGACACCCGCGGCCTCAACACACAGAGCTACGGCGGCAACTCCGGGTACATTCACAACTACTACGGTCACCTCGACCCAGACGTTCTTTGGCGGTTGACGAGGTACCCGACGGGCGATGACGTCTAAGAGGAACTGTTTAAGGAGCGCTAGGACGCCAACTTCCTGGTCAAGCTCCTCCGCTTTGCTGACGTGACAGACCCGAGACACAATAGTGCATTCGGTCTGTCAAGCCGACCTCCGTCTACTCCCGGTGATGCGTTTCTGCCGTAAACAGCGCTGGCTGCTTCAGATGATGAAGATGCATCACAGAGCGGAGAAGACGAAGCGAGTAACAGCACGCGATCGGAGAAGCCCGCTCTCTCATTCATCTTGACGACACTGAGGCGCTACAGTCCTCAGCTTTGGTAGCCTGCCAGCTCGAGACCATCCGGAGTGACGACACGGAGGCTCCGTTGGAGCTTCAAGACCCGTTTCCAATGGTCGTCGTCGATGTCGACGACGAATGCGATGATGAAGTTATTGTTATAGAGTTTTCCTCTTTACACCCGACTTCAAGCGATTCGGTGTTCGAGTGCTTTGTGAACTGAACGTTCGTCACCAAGCCAAAGATCTTCGCCTTTGGCTTTTGAACGAAGTGAATCAGGCAAAGAGTGGGACTGCAGCACGAATTCAACTCTGGCGACTTCCGCTGCCTTCACATGCAATCTTTCAGATAAATCAGGGGTAACCTCGGGTGGGGTGTTTCATAACTCCATCCATACCACACCCACTCTCCCGGCTGAAGTGTGTGCCGGCCTCATTCCCCACCTATCGCTCTTGCTTTATAAACCAGAGCGGGAGCCGCACTGATTTACTGGAAATTCCTCCGCGAATGCCAGTCACTCAGTCAGAATCGCCAGGATTTTCAAGATCCCACCACTCCGAGTCCTCGAGCCAACAGATCCAGTCTGCAATTCGCTCCGTGCCACTCAAGTCTCCCTCACTCCTTCCCTCACCATGAAGTTCTCCGCCGTCGCTGTCACGCTCGCCGCCACTGCTGCGCTCGCGAGCGCCACCACCATCCACCTCCGCGTGGAGAAGGCCGGTGAGCCGTGGTGCCTCAACCCGGCCACGAACCAGTGGATCCCCAAGTGCGACCCCGGCTTCGAGTGCCGCAACAACCGCTGCGAGTACGCCACGCAGGCTCCTGCCAACAACAACGGCGGGTGCATGAACCCGGCCACGGGCAAGCGCATCCCCCAGTGCGACCCGGGTTTCGTGTGCCGCAACGACCGCTGCATGTACGCGTAAGTGCGTGCGTACGCGCGTGGTTAGGTGCCGACAGATTCCGATTCGACTCTGTCGCTTTTCAGGAGGGGGCGAGTTCGTTCACTCGCTTCCTAGACGCACATTTTTGCGTATGTGTTTCAACATGTGAACCTTTCTCTCTTTCTCGCTGAGGCTCTGAGGAGCTGTGTGTGTCGATTGCTGCCGTCGTTCTTGTTGAAAGGCTGCACGTCTGGAGCCTTTTGTTCCAGATCCGTTAGGGCAAACGACATCGGAGCTTACGAGCAGATTGGAAGTGCGGCTGAGCAGTTAGGTCAACTTGTGTCCGTCTGTAGATGTAGCTGGCTAAGCTTTCTCATGTCGAGCTTAATATGTACTACTACGTTGAAGGTGTCGTTACCCCAGGAGTCTCCTTTGCAGAAAGATTGCGTCTGGTGGCACAAACTTGATACTTCCCAACAGCGAAGTGGTATACAGTGTCGGCAAGCCGTCAGAAATGCTGCTCCTGGTCCTTGATGCCTTAGCATTCTCCACTCTGACAACACCAATCTCTCACTCGGATCAAAATGGACGCGACTGGAAGTTAAGAAGCAGTAGCTGATCGCCACCTGTGCAACTCAACTGCCTCTCAGTCAAAAGGACCGTTAGTTACAGTGTAGTCAGGTGCTTGCAAGCACAAGCACAACGGGGACGCGTACGTGCGGAGGCGAAAGCGCTTTGGTTTCGACGACTGTGCTAAGGCGCGTGTTGTGCACCCCCAGTGGGACCACCTGATTGATCCAGAGTTCCTTTCAGAGTAATATTCGACGCTTTCATCAATCGCAGACGCGAGCCAGGCAAAATACCTGTGTGTGATAGTGTCGATACACTACGATCTCCTCCCACTTTCACAGTGAAAAATATGGAGATGTCCCAGACGGGTCCCAGACTCGGGCTCAAGTGAGCCTGAAGAAACCACAGCAACGCCGAAGTCGACCTCCGATGTCCCAATCACTCACGGCTCTCTTGACCGACCAGCCGACCAATCTCGCACTCCTCAACTCGCCTCGAAGCGCGCACTCGGATCTCTTGATAACCACCATCCGACGAGTCCAACCGAACGCCACATCCACTTGAGCAGTCCAACAAGTCCATCCATACTCATTTGGTGGTGCACCTTCCAACCCTCCAACTCTCCAGCCCTCCAACTGACTCACATTCAATGGGCGTACAGCTCTCAACAGACTCGAAGCACTCGCCCGTGCACGCAGCGTGCTGGCGCGGCGACGCCGACTTCCTCCGACTGCTGCTGCGGCACGGCCAAGTCGCCAACAGCGAGAACGCGACACTAGCCACGCTCGTCGACATGCCGGACGCTGTGAGCGACACACCACTGGGCATCGCAGCCAAGCGCGGCCACACCGACGTCGTGGATTTGCTGTTGCTCGCTGGTGCGCACACGGACGTCCCAGCGACGGCCCGAGGCAGCTCGGCACTCCACCTCGCGTGCGAAGCGCGACACCGAGACATCGTACGCGTGCTCTTGGACGCTGGCGCTGATCCGAACGCCCTCACACCGGACGGTGTCTCTCCGCTCCACCTCGCAGCGGCAGCAAGGGACCCTCAGATCGTTCGAGCGCTGCTCGCTGCCGGTGCCGACGTCTGTACTACGCTCCCGACGCCGATCCAAGCGACGGCGTTGCACGTCGCGTGTTCGCGAGGCAGTGCTGACGTCGTGAAGCTGCTGCTCCATGCTGGTGCAGACGTCGCGCTGGCTGACGCCCACGACGCGACGCCGCTGTACATTGCGTGCTTGTACGAGCAGCTGGACGTCGTGCAGGCGCTGCTCGATGTAGGAGCAGACGTCACGCACGCGAGCAAGGACCACGGGACTACGCCGCTCCACCTTGCAGCATCCGCAGGCAACGTCGGCCTCGCGCGGCTCCTGCTCCAACGTGTCAGCGGGAGCGGCAGCGGGAACGGTGACGACGATATCGACGACGACAGCGACAATCGTGTCGGGAATGATGACGACGATCATGTCAACGACAGCCAGCCAATGGCCATAGACGCACCAGCAGCGACAGGAACGACAATAGTAGCGGCAGTCGTCAACGTGCGGGACAAGCTCGGGTCGACGCCGCTGCACGTCGCGAGCCTCATAGGAGCTGACGCGGTTGTAGAGCTGCTGCTCGAGC
>JAASGD010000888.1:0-15166 GCA_023334115.1 Globisporangium megalacanthum | reverse complement strand
CCCTTAACAATTTTTCCCCATCATTCCTGACCGGTTGGAGAGCGATTTTTGACTAGAAAGAGTCGAAAACGTTCTTCTGACTCAGAAGATTCTCATTGTGAAGCCAGAGGCTTCAGTGACTGCATTGCTTGATACACGGATTGTGATGTTTTTAGCTAAAATTCACATTCACCCACCAGCTAGCTGTAAAATTCACGTTGCTTTGAGAGTGATGGTAAATCTTGTTTTCGACCTTGCGGCCACTCAGACCATAAAGAGACACAGTCAAAGGCTCAACGAGCACATGTATCACTGTTGCGTCACAACCACTGCGCCAATCACTACCAAACTTTGCTAAGTCTATCTCAACACACACGCCAACATGCCCTGCAATTTCCAAAAAAATCGGTGCAGTTCCGGATTTACCTCTATGCCAGTCTCTCCCTTGGTAGGATCCAGTTGTTACAGACATGGGCTGTTAACAGGAAAAATGATTTGTTAAAAAAACAAAGCAATTTTGTTGTTAACAATCAGTGAAATGTATTACGAACTGTGGTAGCGACGACATTTTTCAGTGCCTATTTTGGTGCTGAAACTGTGACTTGACTATAACTACACAATGTCACATAGCTGCATGTTCAACTGTTAGTATCGTTTAGTATACATGAGGAACTACACGATACTAACAGTTGACCATGCAGCTTGTGCAAAAAGTCTCCGTACACCCGCCAAAAATCCAGCCTTTTTCATGTTGTGTCGGTTCAAATACACGTTATGGCGCAAATTTGGTCATGTTTGCTTTGCCTGACGAAACCGAATCTGATGTGCATGGGAACGCGATTGGCGGAAGCGATCTGACTCCGCAAATCGCTCAAAACTAAAATAACGAAAATTAAGACTCGTGGGGAAAAATTGCCTCTGGAATTTGTATGAGTGATTCTCACCGAAAAATTGATGTATTCTAGAGCCAAGATATAATTGCTGAAATCGACCGCGCAGTGCACAGCAGCTGCTTTCACTACACTGCTCACATAGCAACTCGCCCTGCGCCACCACGATGAGCATCTGGAAGACCTTGAACAGGCGCATCTCGTCCACGCCAAGCAAGCGGAAGGAGTGCAACCAGGACCGACGACTTCTTTGCATTGCAAAGTCGCTTCGTGGTGTTGGGGTCAGCAGGATTGCCATGGGACTGGAAATGACAATTTCGTCAGTAAGCTACATCGATTTAAGCTAGAATAGAACTGACACCACACTTTCCGCTTTAAGATCTGGCCGTCCGAAGGCCACCACCACGCAAACAGACCGCACAATCGCCCCAGCGGGGGAGAAGAACCGCTTCGCCAGCACGGCTGAAGTTGCCGCTGCTATTGCCAAAGGCGTGGCCCACCGGTATCACTGTCCATTGTTCGCTCACACCTCAAATCAGTCAGTCTCCATGGAAGAAGCGAGAGAACGTAGCCATATCTTTCTTGCGTCCACAAACTGAAGCGCATCAAGTACGCTCGCAAGTTGCACGCAAAAATCCCAAACACTCAGCACTGGGAGGACGTTTCGTTGACAAACGAAGCGAGCGTGCAGCTACACATCACGTCTGGCCGTGTGGCGGTTAGTCGCCGCCCTCGTGAGGACCACAGCGAGAGGTATGCTGTCCCAACACACGAGAACGCGTGCGTATTGTTAATTGTGTACAACTGGGTATCCTCTAACGGAGTCGGTTTGGTGCATGTTAGCGAACGTACCGTAGATGGCGAGTACTACCACGATATCTTCCGGTGGGAGGTCACGCTCAACCAATAATTCCTTGGGCTGCCACGGCCACTCTTTCCGTTCAAGATGGAGCGCCAGCTCACACAGCAAAGCTCACTACACAGTGCGTTGACGAGCAGGGACTCCAGGACTTATCGCATCCACCTAATATTCCAGACTCAAATCCTGTTAGAAACATCTGGTCATTGATGAAAGCCCAGCTTCGTCGGCGACCAGCGACCAAAATCGCTGACCTCAAGGTCAAATTGAGAGCGATATGGTACGGCTTGGATGATGACGCCGCCCGGAAGATAGGCTTATCAATGCTAAAGCAACTTAAGAGTGCAGTCAAGGCTCGAGGTGGAATGATCAAGTATTAAAACGATTTTATCTTGAGTTCAGTATCCTATATCGTTTCCGAAGACATTATAAAAATACTAAGCGCTTGAGTTTTCTTCATCTGGTGGATGCAGGTGGCCCACGCTGATCGCGCACTTGTGATCATCAGGTAGATCTAACCCAGAGGAAGCGAACTAGGTAGCTCTAGCTTCAAATGGAGCTCGCGATCTGACATAACATAAAAAGACTGGATTTTGGCAAGTGTGCGGAGACTTTCTGCACTAGCTGTACAACACTGAACTGACACGTTCGATTTCAGGAACTGAAAATAGTACTAGTACTGGAATCAAGTCGAAGAAATATGGTACAAAGAATGGCCTCAAAAGCCAAGATCGCAGAGAATGAGCAACACGATTCACCACTGTTGCAGTGTTGGCACCATGCCTTTTCCAAAAATCATGTATTATGTTTTAACTTTATATGCGTACAAAACAGCGATAAAACGGGGTAAACACATAGAAAACTAGAATAAAACATTAAACATTAAAACATCCGCCAAGAGAACCACATCAGCTGGAAGAACAATGAGCAGTTTGTTAGTAGACTTTGTCAGTAGACTTTGTCTTTGAGGTTCAATTTTAATAATAAAGTGATGAGCGCATGTGCCAAGGGCCACAAAGAAAACATTGCAAAGCCGCAGGTATCCAGTTGATATGGACGGCTTCGCTGCGATCGTGCTTCTGCCGAATTGACCAAGGCATTATTTACATGATGGTATCGCAGTACAAAGCATTTGCTAATACCGAACCCTCGTAAAAATAAAATACATAAAATTACATTAAAAAAATAATAAAAATGTTTAACACCCAGTGTCTGAGTCGACCAGACCAAACCCGATTAGACCCCCAAAACAAACTTTATCAATATGAACCCAAATGAACCCAAACTTTGCGTGTATGCACCTATGCAACATATATACAACCTTGTGCGGCCATTGTAAGCAGTAGACACAACTGGCATTGCCCATCGCGCCCCTGATGTTGACAAGCCACATGTGAGCTTAGTCACACTCTTGGGATCGGTCAGTGCCATGCGTCAGGCGTTTTGTGGTCGACCTTGTTTGTATCGTCAAAGTATAATTTAGACAATATACTGATTTGTCTGAGCGAAAATTCAATATTACATGTTGTTTAGACAATTCAACGTAAAAAGGCAATATCTTTGCATTCTATCAATCCGCATCGTTCGAATCTGAGTTTGGTCGTCGAGTCGCAATCATATATTAAAAAACGATGGCCACCTAGAGCCGAAATCGTCGAAACCTTTTTTGGCTGGTGGATAACGCCGGGGTACTTGTTAAATAAAAGTCGCATCTATACCATCTTGTTTTCAAGATAAAGCGCTATCGGAACATGTGCTTTGGCAGTCGTGAAGCCTCGCCGACTTGATTGTAATTTTTCACATTTCTGCATTTTACTCAAAACTCAGCCTGGTTGACTCAGAAACTGGCTGGTAAACGTTCTTATTGCGACCGCTAAATACAGGCACCACTCTCATCGCTGACCACCAAGGTAATTGGCACCGGTCAACTCTGATTAAAATATCTACATTCTGTATTTACTTTGCAATAGAGAGTCTTGAAGAAATGATAGCCTTCAAGTGTTCATGGTAATCAATGACCACGAACGCTTGGGAGGCTTCTCTCTCATTTCCACCTATGTGCTTCCTAATCAAAAAGCAATTACCTCTCCTACCGTGGTGAGTTTATTGAAGCATTGAGGGTCGAACCTAGTGAAGGAAGTCTTATTTGGGCTTAGGTGTTTGAGCTGTTTGTGCACATGCAGGCTGTACTGTTCAGGGTGATTTTTGTCGAAATGAGGATGTTGTCCAATATAATGTACTTTTTCCAACTCGTTCTTGCCCTCAGTTTTGCTGACAGAAAGTACCATGATTAAATTGAAAATTGGAGGCCTATACAGAGGCGAACGTGCTACCTAAACGAACGGGGTTATATTGCCTCTCAAAGACGATTACATTGAACGGCGTTTACTTATGTATATTACAGTCAACGGAATGGCTTTGCGCGCGCCCTTATTTCTGCCTGTTTGAAAAGACCATTTAGAATTGCTTACTCAAATTGGCATGTGTCGAGTCGCGGTGCTCTGGTGCCTCTATCAATCACCATTTCGTTTAAATCAGAGCAGTTTTTGGAAGAAGTTACAGAAGTATGCTGAAATTTTGGTGCGAAATCACTTTGCGAGCACCGGATCACATCTTGATTAAAATATGGTTTAATGAATGACAGGGCTGAAATTAGTATGGCTACTACAGGGGCTGCAATACTGGGCTGGAAACGACGTCGGTCAGTGGGTGGGCCGGGAACCGGAGGGGCGGGGGCAGCGCTCGATAGTGGACAGCTGACATCCAAGCCTGGTAGTCTCCTGCAATCACACCTGTCAAGGCGCCAGCAGCTGACGCGGCTGCGGCGCAGGTCGATGCTGTTAGTGTGAATTTTTTCATGTATGCATTACTGTGTACTGCTGTTAGCTGATAACGCCTGATGGTGCAGCTTCCTAATAGACCTAAGAGACCTCAAATTTACAACAACGACAGGGGTAAGCGAAGATCCGCGCACCGTACTCTGGGCAGAAGTGACTCATGAGCTCGGCAGGCAGTTGTGTGCCGCAGTCTCCAGAGAAGCCCACACTGCGAAGATCTCAGGAGAGAAGAGAGGGTGAGCGAAGAACGACGCTCATCGAGGCGGATGTTGTCGAGATGTGGGCTCGACTTTCGAGTTTGCAACTTGAGAACCTAATGAACCGACAATTAAATTAGTAGCTGACTACCCAAAGGGTTTTTAACCTACAATGCGAGATTTCGGAAAAGTGTGAGCAAAAAATCTTCTTTTGTAACTTTGATCATATTTTAAGGACGCCACAACGCACCAGGTTTTTTTACAGTTTGGCAACGTTCCAGGTTTTTTATGGCGTTGTTTCTGAACAAAGCACTCCTCAACTGTGGCTTCTGGGGTTCGCTTTCGGGGCGCTCTGCTCGCCCGAAGCGAAACACAGGCATGGGAAGTTGACAGAGGCATAGCATCGACCCCCCCTTCAACGCTGTTAGGGTTTCAATCCGCTTCCCCAACGCTGTAGTAACCGCGGCAAGGCACGCAATGTGCTGGGTGGGGTCGTGGCTGGGTAGTTTTCTACTGTAGATTATACAGTGTATATAGGTCCTGTGCTTCCGAAAATGTGTATAGTATACATATTTTACCTGGTTAAACCTGGAAATACTTGTATACATACCAGGCAAAAAATACCTGGTACGTTGGGCTGTCCTTTTTTACATAGTGCGAAAACTGGTATTTCCAGGTTAAACAAGGTAAATGTTGTATACTATACATTTTTACAGAAGCACAGAATCAATACACACTGTACAATCGACTGTGTAAAATTCCCAAGCCACTACCCCGCCTAGCACATCCCGTGCTTTCGGTCGCCGTCTCTACAGCGTTGGGGGATCGGATTGAAACCCTAACAACGTTGAAGGGGGTCAATGCTGTGCCTCTGTCAACTTCTCATGCCTGTGTTTCGCTTCAGCCGAGCGGAGCGCCCCGAAAGCAAACCCCAGGAGCCACAGTTGAGGAGTGTTTTGTCCGAAAAAATCGCCACAAATATAACCTGGAATGTTGCCAAACTGATATTTTAACACCCAGTCTCTGGGTCAATGAGGCAAAGCCCCATGATTTCCAGTTGGCAGTAGCTGTTGTGACAAGCCAGAGCATCCCCATTTTATCTGGTTTCCGGATATGCCGGATATCATCGACAGTAAAAATCGTGACTATTTTGTATAGGGGCCGGATTACCACCCTTCGGGGGAAGAAAGAAATTTCGCGTTGCAACGCTAAGCCTTCGGTTTGCTCGCCTGTCCAGGTCGATGCACACCGTTGCGCCCCGTATATCTCCGCGCCGGGACGGGTATATGTTGGGGTACTAGACTCACAGCTGCCGCTATCGTGCTTTGCATGAGCATTTTTTGCTTGGCGACTGTGTTTTTGTCGAGATTGTGGCACGACAACCCCGATATATATTTTCACTCTAACCCTTCCTCTTTCCAGATTGGCTTGTCGCAATAGACACCTTTTTTCCAGTTTGGCTCGTGCTAGTGCCAGCGACTCATGAAGAAAGTACAGTCGATGTCCAGCGTTTGCCAGCGATTGCCAGCGTCTGACCAATATCTGCCAGCGACTCGTACCAGTGCCAGCGACTCGGGAGTGCAGAAATAGACGACTCCGTGCACAGCCGAGCCCGTTTTGGGGAGAAAAAGTCACGCCATGAAGAGAATGCATGCCATGCGTACTTTGGCAACTCCCAAAGTACGCACTGCTTTCGCTCACTAACTCAGTCCAACAGCACAAGTCGATGACATGCTCAATGACACCACATTTCACATGAGTAAGGCGGCGACAGACACTCGATCAAGCACAGAGGCACCTGTGCGCACATTGACTGCATCTCGCAACATGAGCACCATGCATAAATGTAAGCTCGATTGACAGTGTTACAGTAGAATCAAGTAGACCTCATCTCGGCACCTGCTACGAGGTTCATCGCCAAGTACCGATATCTTGCGTGCCTGAGCATTTTGGGGAGCGAGTTTGTGCCTAACGCCATGCCCGTTGTCTCGCGCAGCACACTCTCAAAAAACAGCAGTGTCAAGACCCCGGAGTTGTAGCTGTCGTGCTGCTTCACACCAGAAAGCGTTTGAACTTGATTTGCCCTTGCTGCAGCCGCGGGATGACATGGACGAGGCGTGTGCTGACCCAATGCCCGATGTCGTTGTAGGTTTCCGGAGACCGGAACGAGTCGAACACCGTGCCCACACGCTCTCGAACGTATGCAACCGCGCCAACCCAGTGCGGCGGGCTCTCAACGTGGGTCGCGATGAGTAGGAGCGGAAGAGCATCGTCCGATGTCGTCACGTCACTCGCAGAAAGCGCTTGGATCGCTGGTGCCTCCTTCAGGAGCGCCGCGTTGGAGTGTCGCATGCCAGTTTACCATGGGGGCACGAAAAAGACCGTCCTTGTTGTTGACGATTGCCGGAGTAACGGCATTGTGTTCAGTATGGCTTCACTGTCGACGTACTCTTTCGAGTAGAACGACAGGCTCGACGCGTCTTGGCACGTCAAAGGTTGTCGCTTAAGAAGCTGCAGTACGCGTTCTGGTGTGACGTCGGTCTTCGCGGGGCACTCAATCGCGCGGTAGTTCTGGTACAGGCGGTCGCCACCGTTTTTCTTGCAGCGGCTCCTCGGCTTGCTGGCGTGTGTACACGCATACACCTTCGAGTAGTGGTTGAAACGGCCTGGCACGCACTTGTCTCGGACTAGCTGGTCGATTCGATTGGGTTCTGGAATGCCTTTTCGCAGCTTCTTTTCGATCCTTGCGTTCCTTGCTGGCGCTATGATCGCAGATCTCAAGCTCAGGATCTGCACGATATTAACACACACATCCGACATGTGAGCTCACATACCGCCGAAAGCGCATCACACAGCGAATCCATGCAGCTCACCTGACTTGTGCGCACGCAGTAGTCAGCGAGGTATGTCTTGAACGACTCCCAGCTCGATAAAGACCGCTTGTCGATATCCTCTGCTCGCACCAGCGATTACAAGCGCTCATCGGACTGCGAACCAGCGTCTCCCGGGTTGGCGTCGCTATCGACCTCGCTTGCATTCGCGCAGGTTGTTTGTTGCGCCAACTGGGTCACCGTGCAGTCACTGTCCTATGCGCCACGGCGTCTGCCTGGTCGTCTACTCCTCTCCTATCTGCTTTAGCTTCTGCGACGGCGTTCGCGGTTGCTGCTCCGGTCGTGCCGCGTACTGCTGCTCTCTCGCTCTCGCTGCGGTCGCGAGCTGCTTTGCGCGCCCGCGTGCCTTCCCCTTCACGGCGGACACAGCGGCGAGTGTGCCTCACCATCTCGTCGTCGCTGAAGCCGCTTGACGAGTCGTGCGCGGCGGCGCGCTTCCCTGCCATGGCTGCTGTCGCGGTTTCTGCTGCTTTCGGCGACGGCGGGGAGTCAAAATGAGCGGTTGGCGCGAAACGGTTGCGAACTTACTGAGTGGCGGTTTGAAAACTGTAAAACTGGCAATCACTCTAAAAGTTCGTGAGTGGGACAAAGTGTGCAACTCTACCCATCTCGTTGGAAAGAGTGGTACTTTTGTACAGAAAAGCCGCCTCCTGAGTCGCTGACTCCAGCCACTCCCTTCCAGTTTTGTGTGTGTTTTTCAGTCGTTGCCCTAAAAAACACAGTATTTCACAACTTCGCCGGTCGTTTTCTGCTCTTTCTAATCGAGACTAAAAATGTTGGCAGCGAGTCCCTCGCACAGGGGAGAACTTTTGACTGGAAAATCGACGCTCTTGTCACCAAATCCCGTCGGTTTGTTGTGCGGTGCATTTGACTCAAGGCGGTCTATAATATATGCACACGATAGTTCACATGACAACCAAGACCGCTAAGATGCTCACCAATAGACATCGCATTCGTGTTGCTACGCGACGTTGTTCATCTTGTTGCCTGCGTTTGCAGGAAACCTGAAAAACACATGCAAAACCTGAAAAACAAAAAAAACTGGAAAACACAGTGATGCTGAAAAACACAAACACAACAGAACAATTTCATTTGCAAACATTAGTAGTGAAGAAACGAAGGTCGCGTCGCCGCCGTCAGACATGGTGGGCAGCCAAGCGAGCATGGCGAGGGGCGCCCACCTTGATCTGCGGAGGAGGGCCCAGCGGCTGGCGTTTTCTGAACGGAGTACGCAACACCGTCCAGAACATCCAATCTATTCTTCGAGCGCGAAGGCCCAGAGGGCCGAGAGCGCGAGACGTGAGTCTCCCATTAAGTACGATTTGATGTTGTGTGTTTTTCAGCATCGTTGTCTTTTCCAGTTTTGTGTGTGTTTTCAGTCGTTGCCAGCCAAAGCTGTGACAAAGAAGCCAGAACGCACCACAGTACAGTAAGTGTTCGTCGCAGAGGTCTCATTTCATTAATCGAGCAGAGCTCAAACTTTTGTCAGCCTCTCTCCGCACCTCGCGCTTGTACACGTCGATCACTCGAGTCGATAGCGCTTCCGAGATGACGGTGCGCAGAGCCCAGGCGACAGAGGTGGGAGCGCCTGGGATACTCCCACACAGGTCCACGTCCACATCTCGTCTTGATTTCAAGCGTCGTCGTCGTCGTCGGGATCGGTGTGAGCGCACTCGAACTCAAACGCGCTTGTAGTGGTGTGTGGTGTGGTGTGATGTGCGACGTCAGGAAGAGTCGTCGCTTGACGCGCCACGGCCGCCAAGTGCACTCGGATTCTCGTCGCTCTCGTAGTACCATTGGGTATCATCAATGCTAAGCGAGTGTGGTGCGAACAGCACCTCGTAATGCACTCTGAAAGGGTGCGCTCCTCGATCAGGAGCAAACGTGGACATGTTGGCACCGTCAACGAGCACAATGACTTTCGAGCAGAAAGTCGCGCGTGAGATACAAAAAGAGACAGGCAACCATCAAGGATCGCGCTCGCAAAACACGGACACCTGAACGCCTGACTTCAAAGTCGACGTCCAGCGATGGTCTGAAAGTGCGCGCGGCCTGCTTGACGGTGGTGACAGCGCCAACAGCGGCACACGCTGCTGCGCTTCAAACGCTACAAGTTATGCACATTGTCATGAACCACCAGCTTTGAGCACCGCATGCACGGGTCGCTTGTTCTCGCGTTTGAGGCGAGCGGTGGAATGGGAGCGCATTTTTCCTCGCACGCTGCAAGCCAGGAGCTCAGCAAGCCAATGTCTTTTTCCGCGTCCTTTTTTTGGAGCCAACTTGAAACTCGAACACACAAAAAGCCTGGCTCTGCGTCGTTTCGGCTCGTCGTTTTTCACCAGCGTCGCCTTATCTTTGGTCTCTGCTGCTTTTCCAGCGAAGACGCTGCTGATCGAAAGCACACTCTGACATCCTATTCCGGGCGACGGCGACGGTCCTTCATCCAAGAAGGGGGTCCTTTGCTGCTATTGCTGCTGCTGCTTGCTCTCACCGCCCAACGCCCACACAAGCTCAAGCACCGAACTTTCGGACGCAAGCCAACCACCAACCCACGAACGAACGCGTCCGCAAGCGTTAGAGCAAGTGGAGACGACTGCCTCGCCGCCTCCGACGCTGCGGTGCACTCAAAGCCCTTTCCTTCCCTCCCACTCACGTTCACCTCCTCATCACCACTTACACAACACACACGTCGAGCGAACGGTGTCCAGAGACTAACGCACGCACAACGCAACACAGCACAACCTACGAACGCATGTGGCCACGCGAGCGAGCACCAGCGTTGCACCACCAACAGCAATGGCCAACACTCAACCTCAGCGCCAACCCCAGCGCCAACCAACCGCTCGACGCACTGAACACCCCGGACGCCCACGGGGTCGCGCTCTGTGCCTCACCCCGCGTTCCTTCGCCAGCTGTCCCGTGTGCGCGACCGCGATGGCCGCCGTCACAGCCGGTGCTGCCGCTCGCCACGGAGCTTCGCCCACGCGAACCTCGCAAGACGTCGCTCGGCTTCATCATGAACGACATGAGCAACAGCATCATCCACAGCGAGCAGGAGCAGTCTCGACCCGCGACGACACCACACGCGACACGAACAGACAGGTGCTTTCGTGAGACGTCCTCTCAACCAGCATTGCTGCAATACCAGCAGCCGTTGAGATCACCGAGGGGGAGAGATTCGGCGTGGAGGGATCCGGTCAAGCAGGAGTGTGTCTTTCCGAATGAGGCGAGAGGAGGCCGCAGTAGCGTCTGTGAAGATGACGCTGTCGGTATTGATGGGAGCAGTGCGGTCGCCTCGGCTTCAGCACGACCAGAACGACGACGTCCGCTCTCCCTGCCAGCCCTCAACTCTGACAGTGGCGCGGATCGACACCCGTACGTGCTCCCGCCGATCGACGTCAGCAGGCGCGCAGTGATCATCGACGGCTGCGTCACGGGAGTTGTGGTTCGGAACCGACGAAGCACTCGCGACGTGCTTCCAGCCAGTGTGTACTCGGAGGAGTTGCATCCAAAGACCGAACGTCCCCACGCGTGCGAGCCGACTTCGTTTCTCGTGCGCTGCACAATCCACACTCCCTTCCACCAGCAGCACCAGCAGCAACCACAACAACCACAACAGCCACAGCACCAGGGGCGAAAGACGAGTGGGGGTCAGCTCTTGACGTACGAAGAGAAACGCCGCGCGAGAGAGTGCAAAGTCGACGGGTGCACAAACTACATCATCAACAAGGGACTGTGCTTCCGCCACGGGGTGCGTGCGTGCGTGCATGTGTGTCTTCGGTGGTGGTGGGTTTGCAAGTATGCTCTTGTACTGTGCGTTTCGTTCACGGTTCTGACGCCGCGTCCGCCGTTCGTCTGCTGCTCCACGACATGGCTCGGTCCGTGTCTGTGTCTGTGTTTGTGTGTATGGATGTGGGTGTGCACTCGCACAGGGCGGCAAGAAGTGCAGTGTCGACGGGTGTGCAGCGAGCGCCAAGAACGCCGGCAAGTGCTGGAAACATGGTACGTGGCGTGCGTGGGGTGGTGGGATCTGTCTCAAGCCGAGCTAGTCCTGGCCCACGCGTAAGCAGTCGAACCTGACGTGGTGCTCGTGTCCATATTATGCCGCCTTTCGTGTCCAGGCGGATCCGTCAAGTGCCTCGTGGACGACTGCGAGCGACGAGGCAAGTCGCGCGGGTTCTGTTGGGCACACGGCGGAGGCACCAAGTGCTCCGTCCTCGAATGCACCAAGGTCGCGGTCTCGAACGGCTGCTGCTGGGCCCACGGTGGCGGCAAGCGCTGTGCGTACGGAGGGTGCACCAAGGCGGCGTTCGAGCGCACGTTCAATTACTGCGCAAAGCACCACGACCAGCTCAAGGACGGCCACGTGACGCTGGAAGTGTAGCGAGATGAGCTCGACGGAAGTTGTCGGGGCGAAATCAACGTGCATTCTCCTCCTCCACCATCACCGTTTCGCCATCGCCGTGCGTCTGGGATTACGTTGCGAGATGCAACTGACGTGTTTCCTCACACCTACTGTTACTGCAGTTCCCTGTCGTTCTATCGACGCTGGACACTTGCAACAGTATCCCGTCTCGGATGCTGGCAAGACGGCGTACTTTGGACTCATACAGGACCAGTCTGGACGCCAGCAGATCCAGCCGACGAGGTCGACAGGACAGTCGTGGACGCTCACGTCCGCTCTGCGAGTCTATCCACCCACGACGCTCCGACATCCGCTGCGCCCGCATTGCTGCATATGAGGTTCTATAGACACACTGATGCGAGCACCACTGGGTTGGCCGTACAGGACGCTTCGAGCGAGAGCATTGTACGTCGGGACGTGCAACAGTGCTTCCAAGACCGAACGACACACTTCCAGACGTCAGAGGCAGTCGATCCGATGTACTGTGGTGGTACTCATCCACGCTTTCGTCTACTCTGTGCGATCGGATCTGATGCGACTGTCGACTCGAAGCTGACCGGTCCCAGCTTTTGCCACGCCAGCTCAAGCTTGCTTGCGACCAGCGAGCGAGTCCAGTGAGAGGCGTTCGTTTTCAGTTCCTCTGACTACAACTGTGGACAGCATGCAGACGAGCGAGCGACGCGCCTTCTCAGCTGGGATTCGGTCGAGTCCTGAGTGATGCAAATGGAGGCGACAGACACGCTCGCTGTCTGCGCACGAGCGCATGCAAACCAGACATGAGAAGCGAACGAACGAGCGTGTGCGCATGTACTCAAGGGGGTCGGCGTTATGGTCACACGCGAGCACCGAGCCCGAGCACTGAACACCATAGCTTACCTTTCGATTGGCAAACAAACACACGCCGCTTCTTGTCTGTCGCCCTACTTCCTTCACACTCTGCGAGTCATAAACAGCACGTAGACCGAGTGAACGCGGCCAAATGCTGGCCGATGCTGCGTCTCTGAGCATGATGTCGTTCTTGTCGGTCTGTCCGTTTGTTGTGCGGCGTTGGTCGAAGACAGCACTGCACAACTCACTGATGCACTTGCTGAAGCTCACCGCAGTGTGGGTGTGCGCCACCGTTGCGAACCAGAAGGAGAACATGCGCACAGTAGTCGATCCTAGGACGACAGGCAGCAGACAAGGAAGGAGTGTGTGTGAGACGAATATGAGGACACAACGAGAGAGACGGCGAGAGTAAGAAGATCAATACGTCGTCTTGTTGTCTGCTAGCCACTAGCTATCTCACCTGCGTCGAGTGCCAAGACCCGTCCGTTGTTGTGGTTCCTGAGCTTGGCGGAGCCTGGTGGCAGGCACTACGGCAAGTGCAGTGCTCGTCACTCCGGAAGAACGAGCAAAGGTTGACTATTCAACAACACTGTGAACTGCACACTCCAGAGTTGTTGAATCCCGTATCTTCTTGGCACTGGCTGCTCTCACAGCTGACTGGCTGGCTGGTTGACTGGTTGGCTGGATGGACGACTCTCCAAGACGAATTACACCTCCAGCGTCACCATCCCGTCTTTCAGCAACTCGTAGTGGCGCTTGCAGTAGTTGTGCGTGCGCTCGTACGCGACTCTGTCGCACCCGTCGTAATCGCAACGCTTGCCGCCGCCGTGGGCCCAGCAGAGACCGTTCGACACGGCCACTTTCGAGCACGCCGACGTCGAGCACTTCTTGCCACCGCCGTGAGCCCAGCAGAGTCCGCGAGACTTGCCTCGCTTCTCACACCCGTCCACGAGACACTTGACCGATCCGCCTGTGCTCAAAGACCAATCGGATACGTACATAGTAGAGAGAAGGACAGACGACCACGACCATGACCAAGAAGCAAAGACGCAGATCCAAGTCAGTCAGTCGTCAGTTGCTCGACAGAGGCGCGGATGGCGACGCAGCGACCGAGGGAGCGACGCTTCCATGGCAACTGTGCAGTCACAGAGCGCTGCTGGGACGCACCGTGTTTCCAGCACCGGCCTTCATGCTTGGCGCTCGAAGTGCAGCCGTCGACAATGCATCGCTTGCCGCCCTGAGTCGCACCGTCGCGTAGTAGAGTGGAGAGTGTCACGTCAGTTCGTGTTGTTCGAGTCCACTCTCGCTCTCACACACGCCAGTCCGGCCTCGTGCACTCACACCCGGCAGGTAGAGTGCATGGGAGAGGGGGGTGAGGTGGCGTGAGAGAGCGCCAAGAAAGAGCACATCGCACCCCGTGGCGGAAGCACAGCCCCCTGTTGATGACGTAGCTCGTACAGCCGTCGATGATACACTCCCTCGCCCGCCGTTTCTCTTGGTCTGCGATCGCGACTGGCGTCGTGGCAGCGGCTCGTGTTGCACTGGGTGTCGTTGTCGTCGTTGGTGTTGGGGCGTTTCCACCGGTTGTCGGCGACAGTAGTGGCGTTCGTTGCGAACGCACTGCTTCTCGTGTTGCGTTTGCCGTCGTTATCGCCCCCGTCGTTCCTGTCGTCAGTGTTGCTGTCACTCTTGTCCGTGTCGCCAGTCGCATCGTCACTTTCCCTGTCGCTGTCGTCATCGCCGTCTTTGTCGCCCCGTCACTTGACACTGGTTGAGACTGTGCTGCCGACGTCGCTGGAGCCGTTGCCGATGTGTTCGACGTCCGCAGCCTGCGCTTCCCGTTCCGTGGTGCTTTCGCGAGCTTCACTGAAAGCGGCAACGTGCTCCCTGTTGACGTGGGAGCGCGTCGGCGTGGCGATCGCACGGACGGCACCAGGAGGTTAGGGTCCGAGTGGGTGGCGTCCGAGTCCAAGTCCGAGTCGACTTCGCTTCCGAGAGACGGGTGGTAAGGCGTGGGTGGATGCTTGTTGGTCGCGTGGGTTTGTCTACGCTCATCGCTTTGGCTGCTGTCTTGAGTCACGGCACCGCTCTCGTTGGCTGCTGTCGTCTGGGCGGACTTGTTGGCAAGTCTCGGCGACGCTCGACGGTGGACGCGTCCGACGACGTTATCCAGTGGACGGTGTGGGACGACGCCGTCGTGATTGGCTGGCGGCGCAGTCGACGGTGTTGGCGTCGATGCTGCTGTCAGCTGCGTAGGGCGGCGATTCATGTGGAGCTCCT
>JAASGD010000887.1:0-15177 GCA_023334115.1 Globisporangium megalacanthum | reverse complement strand
GTGTAGATCGAGCGGCTCGCTGTGATGAGGTCGACGAGGTTGTGCTGCCGGATCTGCTGGAGCACGTAATCCGAGTCAAACACGCCAGCGTCGAGCTCTTCGCTTGGCTTGACGCACACGAGGAAGTTCTTTCCCGTGTGGTTCAGTGCGTGGAGCAAGTCGTCTGCTTGTTTGAGCACATCCGACGACGCGCTCTCGCTCCCACTGGACGACGACGTCGACGACGGCGCGGAGCTCACGGAGCGACGGAACTTGGACGTGCCGCCGCCACGCACGCCCGCGCCTTTATCGCTCGCCGCCATCTGCGCAGCCCCGACCGCGTGCAGCACAGCGTTCGTGGACGAGTGCATGATCGCTGCACACGTCGCGGAGATACTGAGCGTGTTCTTCGCTGCGAGGCCCTTGCCGCTGTACGTGACTTTGCCGCAGTAGTGGTGCACAACAAAGAGCAGACGCCAGTCTTTCGACGGCGCGAGGTACTCGCTCGTGAGTGCACTGCCCATGGACTTTGGCCGCGACAGCGCCCGTGAGCTGTCGTTTGCTGCGAGGATCTTGGTCACGAGGTCCTCGTCCGTCGCGGATCGGAGCTTGCTGTGCTCGTTCAAGAGCGCAAAGATCCCGAACGGGTCCTTCTCAAACAGACTCAGACACTCCTCTTGGTCCGTCGCAAGGTCCATGTTCGAGTGCGCCGTCAGTCGGTTCTCCACGTGCTGCGGTTCGTCGTCCAGGTCGGCAAAGTTGACCGCGAGCGTGTTGTGCACGTAGAAGCTCTGGACCTTCTCGCTCCAGTAGTTGAAGCAGAGCTGGTCAAAGCCGTTCACGTGCTGCGACGCGGCGTCGAGGTTCTCAAAGCCGACAATGTCGAGCACGTGGACGCCTTGGGACTGGATCACAATGTTGGACTTTTCGTACCGGTCAAAGATGCCGCCGAGGATGCCGTTGAGCGTCTCGACGAGGAAGTTAAAGAGCGCTTCGTACAGGCTCCGGATGAACGTGTCGCGCGCCCGGCGGGCTTGGTTCACGGTCACGACTTTAAGCGACGACACGGTCTTGTTCCCGTCTTTCGAGAAGAACTGGCGCGTGCGAAAGTAGTTGTCCAGTACGACCGGTTCGACTTCGAGCAGCTTGGCGGCGAGCACAATCTGCGACGGGTCCTTGAGCGCACACGACGGCGGGTCACTGCTGCTCGACGGACTCGACGACGACGGCGGCTCGGGGACGAACTCGACGTTGCCCAAGTGGAGAATCGCCGCGAGGATCCGGATGATCTCCACGCGCTGGCTCTTGCGGATCCGGAGCGCTGAGAAACTTGCCATCAAGTCCCGGTAGTCGCGCGCATCGAGCGCCGGGTCCGTCATCTCAGGGTCTGCGCTCTTGAGGAGCTCAAAGTCCGTTACCGCGTGGTTCAGCTCGACTGCGTCTCGGAGCGCCGTGTCTTGCTGGAGCCCTGCGAGCACTTGGTAGAAAACGTGGAAGTTGCGCTCGTGCGGTCGTCCAGCGAGCACGCGGCCTTTCTCAAAGTAGTGCGTCGTGAATCCGCCGCCAATGACGTGGCCGTGCTTGTTGAATTCGACTGAGATCATCTTGGCGAACCGCGACGAATTGCGGTTCTGAGGGGTCGCTGCGTTCCCAAACGCTTCGAGGATCGAGAGCGCGTGCAAGAGCTGCTGGCCGATCGGATGCAGCACGCCCGTGTCGCTCTCAATCTCTGGGCGCCCGGCGTTCTCGCCGATCTCGCACAGGTACTGGACAATGAGCTTCGCGGCCTCGGACTTGCCGGAGCCCATGCCGCCCAAGAGGATCACCGCCTGGTCCTCCGCGGCGTCCTGCATACACCGGACTGCGTTCTGTGCGATCGCAAAGATGTGCGGTGGCGCTTCAGTCCCAACGCCAGCGCCGCTAGCGCCGGAGCCAGAGCCAGAGCCAGCGTCCAGGAGCGGCAGGTGCTCGCGGCTCTTGGTGTACGCTTGCATGTCGTCGGGGGTGTAGATGGGGAGCGCAGCGACAGGGTTCACGCTCACAAGCACGCGGTCGACCCACGTGTAGATCTGCTCCATGCGGTACCGTGCGCGCAGGGTGTATAACACCACGTGCTCCAGCTGCTCGTTCGTAAAGTGCTCATTCCGGCCAACGTCACCCTATTGCGTACAAAAACCAACAAACCACCGATGGACAAACCATCAAAAACCACAAAAACCACCATGCTTGTCAGTAACATAGACGAGCCGACAACCCGGATATAACATTGGACGCACATTGGTCGCCATGAGCGGGAGGCTACTGAGGTCGTGGACGCGGAGCGGCAGCAGCTGCTTGGGGTGGTGCGCAGCGGGGAGCTTGACGAGCGCGTGCGGGTCGCGCAGCTCGCGCTCTTCGCCCTCTTCCGTGTGCACGACCGTCACGAACTCTTCGCGGTCCGAGGCCTCGTCCATCACGAACCCGCTCCGTACGACGACTGCAGGGACGCTCACGGACCCCGGCTCGCTCAGCCACACATAGTCACCTTCTTCTACACCGCCGCTAGCGAACGACGGCGACGGCTCCGCGAGCGGGTTAAACTTGGCGCTGGCACGTGCGTGTGGTGGGAGGCCCGCTGCTGCGGCAGCTGCGGCGGCTGCGGCGGCGGCGGCTGCAGCAGAGGGTGGCGGGGCTCCAGCTCTCGACTGGCGCCTGGGACCAGGGGAGAGCTGCGCGCGCTGCTGTTGCTGCTGTTGTTGGTACATGTACTGCTGCTGTGACTGCTGTGGATGATGCTGTTGGTGGGCGAACTGGTAGTTGCCATTGACAAAGTGCGGTGCCGACGCGGGGGCAGGGGGTGCGTAGCTCCCGTACGCGCTCCCGCCGGACGCGGATGCCGGTGGCGCGCGGTGCTGGCGCCCGCCGCCGTCCGCGTTCATCTCTGCTCTGGGGCTTTCTTTCGCTCACCGGCGGAAGCACAGTCCTCCTCGGCTTGGCTTGGCTTGGGCTTTCGAGCGAGTGAGTGAGCTGCACAAGTCGACGATTTATGCGTGGCGAAAAAGAGTGCGAAACACTTGACTACAGTACACTAGCTTTTTGTAGCGAATCAGGAGACTCTGTTGTTACTCGAACCCAACCCTCGTCACAAACAAAGTCCACGTCCAAACAGCACTCTGTATCGCGAGAAGAGACTTTATTTCGAATAATAGAATGCCGCAAAAGGCTTCACAAAAACTGGACTTTCAACCCCATCAAGTGTAGCCATCTCCAATCTGGCTGGTCCTGAGCGTGCACGTCACGCGCCCCAGACGTCTGCGCCTGGAAACTGCGCTGTCGTGAAGCGCGCGAGCTCTCGGGCGTCAAAGACGTCGCGCAGCTTCGTGTCCAGCAGCCGTGCGACCTCCTCTTGGCCGCGCGGACTCAGGTGCAGTCCGTCTGAGAAGAACGACGCCCGCTCGCGCTCGTCCGGGAACGACGCTGAAAAGTGCGCGTGCAGATCAAGCACGTCGACACGCTCAGCTGTTGCGACTTCGACACACGCGCGTGCGTATGCGGCCGCCGCTGCGTCGCTGCGTTCCCGCTCGTGTCGCTGAGCGTCGATGACAGGCGGCGGTGTGATGAGCAGGAAGCGGCCGCGCGGTGCAAGCAGCGGCGATAGCGTCCCTACGATCGCTGCCAAGTGCGCGCGGTACTCGGCGAGCGGCACGTGCTGGCTGCGTGCTGGACCGTCTGGTAGCGCTGCGTCGTTCGCACCGAGCCAGAGCACCACGAGCGACGGCTCGAAGCGCGTCTCGAGCTCGTCTTCGAGCGTCGGGAGCACGTGCTGCGCCACCCACCTGCCCGACGGGTAGTCGCAATGTGTACGCGTTACGCCACTGTAGTAATTGTTAGTGGGCGTAACGACACTCGAAGTCACGCACCGCGAGTTATAGCCTGCGAGTCCGCGGTTGATCACGTCAACCGAGCGCACGTAGTCGCGCTGCAGCAGTGCGAGGAAGCCGCCGTCCTGCGGGTAGCTGCCAAACTCAGTGAGCGAGTCGCCCACGAAGTAGAACGATGGACGGCCAGCACCGGCTCCTGTGGACGCACCAAGCCCCATTTTGATGCAGGTTATTGAATGTGGACCCCTCCAGAAGCTACAAGACCATCACTCCGAACGTGCATTCCCTGAGTTTTTGCACTCGCAAAGACTCAAGATGAACCCGTTCGTCGAGGCGCCCGAGGTCGCGTTCGACCCAGACGCGTACATCCACACGTCCGCGGGCAACAAGATCAGCCGGTACTGCACGCTCTGCAGCGCGCACAACATCCACCTGCGCGGCCGCGCGATCATTGAGCCGGGCGTCATCGTGCGCGCGGACCTCGCGAAGGTCGCGCTCGGTCGTCAATGTGTCGTTCGTGCGCGCTGCGTTGTGCGGCCGCCCGTGCGCCTGCTGCCTGCGTACGTGGCGTTATTAGGCCGGGATGGGGTGGGGCGTATCTGTCTGTATGCGTGTGTTATGGGACATACGAACTGATGGCGGTATGCATGCACGCAGCGGCCTCGCATTCATCCCCATGAAGATCGGCGACCACGTGTACATTGGCGAGGACTCGGTTGTGGAAGCTGCGATGATCGGCTCGTGCGTCCAAATCGGCCGCAACTGCGTCATCGTACGTGGCTGTTTAGTATGCAAACGTACACGTGTGGACAGCTGCCTGACTGGTTGTCTGACTGGCGGCTGCAGGGCAAGCGGGCCATCATCCGCGACTGCTGCCGCATCGAAGACAACACTGTCGTCCCAGCCGACGCAGTCATCCCGCCCTTCTCGCACATTGGTGGCGTCCCAGGTGCGCGGTGGCCATGATTACGCGACAGGTGCAAGTCCAGTAGCTGCTTGCTCACGTATGCGGGTGCTGACTGCGTCGTCCCACGACAGGGAAACTCCTTCAAGACATGCCCGAGTCGACCCCGGAGCTCTACGAAGCGCAGATCAGTCGGTACTTTGAGAACTTTGCGCCTCGCGACAGGTGAGAGTGAGGGCCTTCAGGCAGCCAAGCAGCCAGTCACCCCAGTCAAGACAGACAGTCAGCTGCGTCCAAGCGTTCCCTCCACTCCTCGTTTTCTACTACTTCATCTGCATGTGTCTACATGTGCTACAACCACTTCTTGTTCGCGTTGAGCAGATGCGAGCGCCGGTCCGGCGAGCTCGGGTGGTAGAACGCTGGCCCTGGGACGTCCGGTGCCGGCAGCCCGCTGTCGGCGCGAGCTGTTGTAGAGCGGAAGACGTTCGTCGAGCCGGCCTTCTTGCCGAGCGACTCGGCGAGCGACTCGAGCTTGTACGCGCCTGGTCCGAGCTCCGCGTCCCCGAGTGCGGCTTTGCCCGGGACGCGGCCGAAGCGGTCGAGACTGCCGGCCTGGAACGCGGCGCTCGTGTGCGCCTTGGCGACCCAGTCGTAGCGCAGAGCGTCTTCGGCGTCTTCAGCGTTGTACGCGCCAGGGCCAGGCGTGAACGTCGCCCCCGAGTCGAGTCGTCGTGAGTCGGACTTGAAGACCGAGTGCGGCAAGCGGCTGCTCTTTGCGAGCTCACGGGCGAGCTGGAGCGGGTTGTCGTACTGGCCCGGGGCGGCGCCGTCCGTTGGCGGCGCGAAGCCTCGCGAGACTCGGGACGAGAACGCGGCCCGCGCGACGTTGTGCGCGAGCGTGGACGACGCCGTCGCCGTGTTGTAGTCTGCGGGGCCGGGAGCGTCCGCTGACGCCGTGCGCTGGTTGTTGGCGACGGCCTTGGGCTGTAGACCAGCAGAGCAGAGCAAGGGTGTCATGGCTCTCGTTCGCTTCACAGACAGTGGGAAGATCCGGCTGCAAGCACCGTCTACTACCGTGGTGGCGAAGCTGCTCATGCCGAACTTGCGGTTCTGCGGCTTGCGGTCGATTCGCGCTGGGTGGTACTGTCCGGGTCCAGGCGCGACGTCTCGCACGCGGTCGCTGAAGCGCTTCGTCTTGGACACGAAGCCAGTCGAGTAGCCGAGGCGCGAGACCGAGCCCGAGTCCGCGGTGGACGTGACGAGTGTCGGCGGCTTGTAGTACGCTCCCGGCCCCGGCAGTTCGTTCTGTGCGACAGTGTGCGTCAGTGCCACGTACTGTACCAGCAAGAGACGCATCCCACGCACTTCGTTGTCGTTGAAGCGGTTCGTGCGGTTCCCAAACGCGTTCCGCTCGAGCGACTCGCGGTGCAACACGGTCTCGTACTTGGACGGGATCGACGCCACTCGCTGCTCAGACCACACTCTCAGTCAGTATGATTGAGACAAGGTGAGTCACATTCACTCTCTCTCTCGTCCTGTCTCGTACCAGTTGCGGGTCGCTCACAGGCTTGTGGACCGCACTGCTGCGTGTGACCGCCCCAGTGGTCTTGGTGCCCACTTGGCGGAAGTTCTGCCGCGGAGGTGGCGGCGCCGTCGCGAGGCCCAAGCCGTGTTGCGGCTGCTGGCGTTGCAGTTCGTGCGCTGCCATTGCGCCGTGTGGCCGTGGTGGCTGTGGAGCGGTCATGGAGCGAATCGCCTGCGAGTCCGAGAGTCGTCGACTTGGATGGCGCGCATCGACCTTATTCGGCGCAATTTAGATGCGCATCCAGTGTCGGTTTTACTTTAATGACAGGCAGTGAGTGGTGAATTCATCAGTCGGCAATTCCTTCCTCCTCCTCCATCAGAAGGACGAGGATGGCGGACGACGCGCCGCTCGTGTCGTTCGGGTGCGTCCGTTGAGTGTGCGCTGTTCTTCGTGCACTCGCTCGAGGGCTGACGACGTCGTAACACACACACGCTCTCCCCCTCTCTTGGCCACGTTACAGGTTGCTGAGCGACGTGCAGTACGCGGACGTGGACGACGGCTGGAACTTCCACCGTACAGCGCAGCGCTTCTATCGCAACGCGCTGCCGCAGCTGCAGGCAGCCGTACGCGAATGGCTGCGCGTAGCCGCCGCCTCCTCCGATGCGTCGCCGCTCTCGTTCGCCGTGAACCTCGGCGACCTCATCGACGGCAAGAACAAGATGGTGGGCACGTCGCAGGCCGCGTTTGACCGCGCGATGGCCGCGTTCGATCCTTTCCTCCAGCAAGTCGGGCCAGTGCACCACCTCGTCGGCAACCACGAGCTCTACAACTTTCCACCACACGAACTGCACCGGCAGCTGCTCTGGTGGCGCCGTAACGACACCAGCAGCACACCCGCTGACAGTACTGATTCCCACCCCACCGCCGCCTACTACGACTTCACGCTCGCGGCTGCGCCATCCGTCCGCTTCGTCGTGCTCAACTGCTACGGGGTCTCGAGCCTCGGCCGCGCCAAGGACGACCCTGTCGCGTGCGAAGCCACACGCCGCCTGCGCGCCAAGAACCCGAACGCGAACCTTAACTCGCCCACCGGTCTCGACGGCCTCGACGAGCGCTTCGTCGAGTTCAACGGCGCTGTCGACGTGTCGCAGCTCGCGTGGCTAACGCAGACGCTCTCCCGCGCTCGCGCTGCCAACGAGCACGTCGTCGTGTTTACGCACATCCCTGTGCACCCAGGAACGACGGGCCCGTCGAGTCTGCTGTGGAACTACGACGAGGTCCTCACGGCGGTCTTTGCGGCCGGCTGCGTACGCGCCGTGTTCTCTGGCCACGCGCACGCCGACGGCTACGCGTGCGAGCGTGGCGTGCACTTTGTCGTCCTGGACGCGCTGCTCGAGTGTGCGCCAGACGAGACCGCCCATGGGATCGTCCACGTGCATCAGGACCGTCTCGTGGTCCAGGGCTACGGCAAAGTGCCGACGCGTGAGCTGCTGTTTGAGCCTGCGACGGCGCACGACCGTGTGTAGAGTAGACTGGCGTTGCGTGTATTGAGAGGCGAGCGTGACAACACCACAGCCACGTCTTGGACGCGTTACGTTCGTTTGGTTCTTTGGTCGGGCGTTCATTACTGGGCGCTGACCGCCGGACGACCGACGCTCCTCATGATCCTCCTGCGACTGCTGACTGGGTCACCAGCCACTCAATCATACGAACGCTCGTCCGGCGTCTCCACGATTTCATCGACACCAGTCCGCTCTCGCCCGGCTCAGCTCCCACTCGGTCTCATCATCCGCACTGTGTGGAGCTGCTCGCGGGCGACGGAACGGGTCGGCGTCTAGTGGTGCTTCTCCTCGGCCTTGTGCGCGATCGCGTGTCCTGCGCATCGTATACGCGCGACACGTGAGTCAACACAATCACACACACACACTCAACAACCAAATCGCTACAAAACGTACTGTGGTGGCACCAGTACTCAATGCCGATGCCCGTGGCGGCAACGATGACCATCATGTGCACAACCGGCTTGACGCTGCCCGTGTAGATGAAGCGCTCGCCGTAGCCCTGCACCCAGGCGTGGAAGCGCGTGGGCGGCGGGCCGGTCTGGCGAGCCGCGAGCCCCGCCTTCGCGCGCGCCACGAGGTTCGCTGTGGCCGCACGGGACGCCTGGTACTCCTGCGCGAGCTTCTCGGGGTTCGTGTCCGCGAGACGGCGGATCTCGTCGAGCGTGTACTCCTTCGACATCGTAGGCGGGGGGAGCTGCTGGCTGGGAAGGTCTTGAAGAGAGGGGACGGCGGCGGCGGTGGCGCTGGACCTACTGCTGCTTGATCGAGTGAGTGAAAAGGGGGAGACGTGGGAAATTGGCGGCTGGAGCTGCGCCACACTGCGCCACATCATTTTACTTGGTTTTCATCGCTATCAGGAGTGTATTTAGACTTGACAAATATAAGAAATATTTGACAAGAGGAGAATGGTAGTGAGAAAAGAGAGGGGCTTGCAAAGTGTGTAGTCAGCCAATCCGAGCTGCGTTCAATTCTACTCACTGTATTTGCTGTTTAGTGTAGAAATACTGTGATATCGAATCATGCATCTAGATAGGATTCGATAGATGTGAGCCAAAAGCCGTATCATAATCGAATGCTCAACTCGCATAGTTCGCTGGCGGACCTCCAAAATGCAAACTGGAATCATCCGAGCCAAATACGATGCACAAAAGAGAATTGACTTTTCGGCTTGGTTGATCGAACCAAAGTTTTGGCCAGCAGCTCCGAAAGCACTCGCATGTGAACAGCGTTTCCAAGTGCCATTCCAACAGTGCTCAGCCACCTTTGTCAGCACAGGCTTCTGTAGCTATGAATGTAGCTTTCATCGCCTTCGCCATAGCACCGCTTTCACGTTCTCAACAGCAACAACAACATTTGTGCGATTGCCGATTGCTCGCTCTTCAGTGTCATGTCAACTTGGAAGAACCAAGCTCACAATGATTTTGCACGTCGAAAACCATCTCAGATGCCAACGTGCAACCGGAAAACGGACCCTCGGAACCGCGTCGAAGTCAAAAACGTGTCACTCACGAAACGCACCACCAGCACCGCAACCCACAACTTCTCGCGTCGTCGTCACGCTCGTCCGCCATGAGCAAGTACCCGCACCTGCTGCAGCCGCTCGACTTGGGCTTCACGCAGCTCAAGAACCGCGTGCTCATGGGCTCCATGCACACGGGGCTGGAGGAGGGCAGGTCCCTCACGCGCCTCGCCGCGTTCATGGCCGAACGGTTCGTAGTGTGGGTCTCTAAAGAAGGAGGGAAGAAGATAGGAGAACGCTCACTCTCCTGCTCTTGTGCCTCTTTGCTCAATCCAGCGCCAAGAATGACGTGGGGCTCATCGTGACAGGCGGCTTCGCACCGAACCGCGCTGGCCGCATCAGCCCCCTGGCAGCGAAGCTCACGACACGCGGTGAGATTGACGCGCACAAGGAGGTGACGACCGCGGTGCACGAGAACGGCGGGAAGATCGCGATGCAGATCCTGCACAGCGGGCGGTACGGGTATCACCCGTTCAACGTCGCGCCGTCAGCGATCAAAGCGCCGATTGGCTGGTTCACACCACGCGCGCTCTCTGCCAGCGCTGTGACGAGTACGATCCGTGATTACGCGCAGTGCGCAGCGAATGCACGCGCAGCTGGGTACGACGGCGTCGAGATCATGGGCTCGGAAGGGTACTTGATCAACCAGTTCATTGTCGAGCACACGAACAAGCGCACGGACGAGTGGGGTGGGTCGTACGCGAACCGCATTCGCTTCCCCGTGGAGATTGTCAAGGCCGTGCGGGCGGCCGTCGGACGGGACTTTATCATCATCTACCGCCTCTCAATGCTCGACCTCATTGAGAAAGGCAGCACGTGGGCCGAGATCGTGGAGCTCGCACAGGCGATTGAGCACGCCGGCGCGACGATCATTAACACGGGCATTGGGTGGCACGAAGCGCGCGTGCCGACGATCGCGACGAGCGTCCCGCGCGCCGGCTTCTCGTGGGTCACGCACAAGATGATGGGCGAGGTCGCGATCCCGCTTATTACGACGAACCGCATCAACGCGCCGGATGTCGGCGACCGGATCATTCGGGACGGCCACGCAGGTGAAGAGACGACGGCGACGACAGCGCTCTGTTTGGGTTATGGGTGGATAGAGGCGCTGGCTTACACCCTCTCTCTCTCTCAGACATGGTGTCGATGGCGCGTCCGTTCCTCGCGGACCCCGAGTTTGTGCGCAAGGCGCAGGAAGGACGGGAGGACGAGATCAACACGTGCATCGGGTGCAACCAGGCCTGTCTCGACCACACGTTCAAGGGCGTGAGCGCGAGCTGCCTCGTGAATCCACGCGCGGGCCACGAGACAGAGCTCCACTTTACACCGACTGAGAGTACGTCGTCGTTCGTGTGCTGGCTGTCGTTGTGTGTGAGTGTGAATGAGTGGACAAGAGCTGACAGCTTGGGGGTTTGCTGATGACGACGCAGACGTCCAGCGCATCGCAGTAGTCGGCGCAGGCCCGGCTGGGCTGTCGTTCTCCACCACAGCGGCCACGCGCGGCCACGACGTGACGCTGTTCGACCAAGCCGACGTGATTGGCGGGCAGTTCAACATGGCGAAGGTCGTGCCTGGCAAGGAAGAGTTCCACGAAACGCTGCGGTACTTTGCCAAGAAGCTCAAGCTCTCGGGCGTGCGTGTGCAGCTCGGTCAGCGCGTGTCAGCGGACGACCTCGCAGCTGGCGGCTTCGACAAAGTCGTGCTCGCTACAGGCGTCCTACCCCGCGACCTCCGTATCCCAGGCAGCGACCACCCCAAGGTGCTGAGTTACATTGACGTGCTCAAGCACCAGGCGCCAGTCGGCAAGCGCGTTGCCGTGATTGGCGCCGGCGGCATTGGTTTTGACGTCGCCGAGTTCCTGACCCACGAAGGCACGTCTCCGAGCCTCGACACGGGCCTGTTTGCAAAGGAGTGGGGGATCGACCCGAGCAACTCGGTGCGTGGCGGCGTCGCAGGCGTGACCCCCGAGCTGCCGCCGCTTGCACGCGACGTCTTTCTGCTCCAGCGCAAGACGACGAAGCACGGCCAGGACCTGGGCAAGACCACGGGCTGGATCCACCGCCTGTCGCTCAAGCACCGCGCGGTAACGATGCTCGGCGGCGTGACGTACGACAAGGTGGACGACGCGGGCCTGCACTACACGGACAAGAAGGGCGCGAAGCACGTGCTGGACGTCGACCATGTCGTCGTGTGCGCTGGACAGGTCCCCCTCCGCGAACTGGAGGCGCCGCTTCAGAGCCAGGGCGTGACGGTCTTCCGCATTGGCGGCGCTGAAGAAGCGGGCGAACTGGACGCGAAGCGTGCGATCGACCAGGGAGCGCGGCTGGCGGCGCAGATCGAGACAGCGACGCCCGGCGTGTCGCTTGCCGCCAAGCTCACGCTGTCGTCGCAGATCTTTCAATTCGCGCAGAAGCTCTCAAGCAGGAAGTAGAATACAGTAGCAGGCGAGGGAGTGGGTGAGTGACTTACTCCAGTCCAACGTATTTGCTCGCGACAGTGTCACATCCTCTCCTCCTCCTCCTCTCTCGCGCGTGATGCTCGACGCCAAGGAGTGTGCTGCTGTCGTGTCGTGTCGGCTGTCGTGTCGTGTCGTGTCATGTCATGTAAGCTATCCTGTCGTTTCCTGTCGCGTTGGCTGTCGTACCGTGTCGGCTGTTCCCCTCCTCTCTACTCGGCATCGGTCTTCTGCCGCTTCTGGGCGCGCAGGTCCGTAAAGAACGCCTGGATGTCCTCTGCCCGCACCGTCTTGCCGCCAGACGCAAAGCCTGCCAAGTACGCGTGCAGACTGCTCTTCATGTGGCTGTAGCCAAGCGCGACCTCCACTTGCTGCTCGTGCGAGAGCGTGGAGGAGAACGCTCGCTGCGCCAAGTCCTCGACGCTCCCACCTGCGTCGCTGCGTCGAGCGGCTTCTTCGTACGCCTGCAGCGAGTCCTCTGGGTCCAGCAGGAACGCAATCCGCGACGTCTCGAACCGCGTGACGCACTCGCTGCACTTGCAGAGCCCGTCACGCCACTCGCGCGCCCAGAACGTCGGCCGAACAGTCGTCAGCTCGGCCGCGTGCTCGCTCGCGGCCATCGCTGTGAGCTTCTTCTGCAGCAGACACGCGTCGGTGGTTCCCTGTCCGCTGGCGTCGTCGTCGTCCATGTCGTACGCGAGCAAGAACGGGTGCTTTGCCATGCACGCGACGCAAATGAAGTCATCAAAGTCTTCCGGCACCGTCTCGCGTGGCTTGGGCTCGTTCGTGCTACTGTTACTGGCGATGGCTGGGAACACGTGCTCGTCATGGAGCCAGTCTTCGCACACGACGCACTGGAGCATCACTTCTTCCGTCGTGCGCTCCGGGTCCGGGTACGGCCGGTGGCACGTACAGTACTTGCCTGCAAAGTTCTGCGAGTACGTGTTCTGCTCGTTCGCTGGCGTCTTGTCGCTCTCGAGCTTGCACGGGTTGGCTAGAGCCACGAAGAGAGAGAGAGAGGGAAAGGGAGAGACGCACTGTGAGCGTATCCAGCTCTCTCACGTAAACACACACACACACACCGGAAGGGAACTTGCAGTTGCCGCAATCGCAGCGGAAGTTGCGCTTCGTGTAGAGCTCCACTAGCTCGTGGTTCTCGTGGCAACTGTAGCTGCACGCCTGCAGTGCGCGTCAGCAGAGGCGGCGGTCAACTACGAGAGGCTAAGCCAACGCACACTTTCAGGCGCCAATACCGTACCAGACACACGCCTGCGCGTGCGGCGTCATCGCCGGACGCTGGTGTGCATGTCAGGCAGGCGTAGAGCGCCTGGCGGTGGTAGCCGAGTGCGTAGCTGCACTCGGTCGCGCTGCTGGCGCCCAGCACGGCGTTCGCGGTCTCGGACAGCACAGCATCCTGTCGCAGCACTTCGTCGAGCGTCACGACCACATCCTGCTCCTCGTCACCCACAACCTCGTCGTTGCCACCGCGCTCTTCAGTTGCTGTCGGCGTCGTTGGTGTGCTGTCAGCAGCGGATGGCGCCATAACAGCCGCGGATGGTGGTTGGTGTTCTTGCTCGGAAATGGTGGATTGCATTGGCGAAGACGGCTCATCCAAAACCATTTTTGCGCAACTTTTGCTTTTCGCGCCATTTTTAGCAGCTTCAAGCTAAAAATGGATGGCTTACTTTAGTTACCCGCTTTTTTTACGAGCTGAAACTGAAGCGGCCACTAAATTTACGACTGACTAATGACTTAATGTAGTTTTCTAGTAAACTACATACTCATCAGAAGTGACAGCGGACTTGCCGTCCGCTGTTACTTCACGCGGGATGTGCCGTCCGCTGTTACTTCTCGTGATGTGACACCATAAAGTAGCATTTTAGCTACTTTAAAGCTACTTTTGAATAACCGTAAATATACCGGTCCGGTATCACCAGTAAAATTAACAGAAAAACATCACTCTGCCATTTGTGCACTTTTTATTGATTATACTTAGTAATTTGCGCAATTATACTGTTAAGAATTGAAGCACTGATAAGTTCGTTGCCAGATCTGCTTTAATTCGGATCTTTGAGTCAGAGGTTGCCTGTGTCTCGGCACGAGCTGCGTTGGGTCGGTTGCTGCGGTCAAACGTGGAGTGATGCCTTCCAGTGAGTGTTCCGCGTCGTTGACGGGCGGAATATACGTAGATGATCGGCTATGGTATCCAGCCGAAGGCTTCCTGCAACAACGACAGCACGTTGCTCCAGGCCGAGTTCAACCGCGAGCACGTGCCGTGGCGGAGTGAGCCGCCAGCATGCAGCAGCTCCTGCAGCTGACTGCCAAGAGCTACTTGTGGGAGACAGTCTACCCGACGCCTGCCCGAGAGCGAGCGTAAGCTGCGGGATGAAATGGATGCAGTGCTGCATAGCCCGCAGCTCGAAATATGGCTCGAGCTCCTCTCGCTTCCGCACGACAGCGGGACGCCACGCGACGTCCCGGGTCAGCGCGTCGGTGCGCTCTACAAACCGCTGGTGCTCAATCAATTTCTGCACTCGTCGCTGCACTGGTTCACGATGAGCCGCGACGGCTGGCCAGTGCCTTCGCACATGCTGCGCCGCAACACTAGCCCCAGTCCGCTTAAGCTCGAGGTCTGCTCCTGTCAGTGCGCTCGCAGACGCGCTCGATGGAAATGCGAGCCTGCAGTTCCTGAGCTTCGAGTGCAACCTATCATAGGCGACAACAAGGACTTATCGGCCGCATGCTCGCGAGTAAAGCCACGTCCACTGAACCTCAGGCGCACACGCCTGGGAGCAAAGGCGGCCGGCAGTTCGCGCTCTGTAGCTCTTGACGTACCGCTAGTACTTATAGTACGTGAACGCGGTCTGGTGGATTGGATGAGACCAAGGTCAAAGAAGGCACTAGCACGCATTCACCACTTCTGGTATCGTATGATTTACCGGTAACTTACTGGTATGACATCTCGACTTGCCAGAAAAACAGCCCAATGCAATATGTGCACTTTTTTTGTTAACATACTTAGCATCCGTAGTAGATGCTACCACCGTTCCGGAATAGTTGTCACTTTTTGCTTTGATGCTCTCACACTACTTGAATATTGCTCGGATAATCGTGAACGTTTCTGTTTTTTACTCGCACAAGCACCCTGAATCGATTGATACCTTGGTTGGTTGAAAATGGTTCAACTTTTGAGGCCATAAATTTCCAGCTCCCATTACTTCATTTTTGTATACAATAGGAGCAACAAAACGCACGACCACGACCATGAATCTCAGCCAGCAGACGCCAGACAAACGCGAGCGCAAGGAGCTCTCGAACGACGACCGACGAGCGCTGTTCGAGGAGCTGCTGGAGCGCTCGACGGGAGGGCGGG
>JAASGD010000886.1:0-15211 GCA_023334115.1 Globisporangium megalacanthum | reverse complement strand
GTGGGTACATCACGGTAATACCGGTATTCCACCTCGGTAACCGTATCCCAGTGGTACATGCTCGAGATGATGTGGTCCACATCAATCTCCATGTAATGGGATAGGAGAGCCCGTTACAGTTTTCACGATGATGCCGAGATCCTTCTTTGTACACGGAGGGGCCTGCTTCACCATGCCCTCTTGCGCTCGCTTTGAGCAGTAGCGGTCTACTGTAGAGAGCATCTTCCGCAGTCTTTTTGCCGCGAGCTGGCCTTGTTGATGATACTGGTCGACGAGCCAGTTCTTGACGTTCCCAAAGTATGAGAGAACCGAGTTTCTAGTGAGAGGCTGCCGAGACGACCGTCTTTCTCGACTAGCGACATGGCAAACTTGTCCAAGATGATGCATAGACTCCTACCGGTGAGATCTTGGGCAACACGCTCTCGCGCCTCCGCTAGTGTGATGTTCTCGGTCTTTAGGTACGCCTCGAAGGCTTTGACCGCTGTAGTTCTGCTTCGCTGGCTGTTTGCGGGGACGAGGGGCGCGATCGACATCGCGAACTGTCCCAGTTCAAGTGTGATCCAGGTCGAGTTGGAATGAGGACGATATTTGCACTGTCTAAATATCGCCGAAACTTTCCAACAGAATATTTTTGGAATGGTTGGAAACTCAATTCGGGAAACTGCTCCCCAATGATTGGTTAAATTAAGCTCATGTAATCTTTTAATTGGATAATACTAACGCAATGTGCAATATGATTGGCTAAATATATGTCATAGTGAAAGCGTGAGACTGTTATTGATTGGAAACTTGATGATATTCTACCATAACATTAGTATCTTGTCAAAGCTCGAACCAGTAACCACAACATATCGACCTCGCTTTCGTCAGGCTTCCACTCCTGTGCCGCTTCCCAAACGACGCACCCCTCTCAAAGAGCTCCCAACGAGCTCATCCGACTCCAACAACTCTCTCTCACACACGCACACGCCGCCGACAGCAAACCACATGGTGCTGTTCCACGTCAAGCGTGGGGACCGCAGCGAGTTCCTCCACGAGGCGCCGGTCGCAACGCTCAACGACACGCTCATCCGGGACCTCTGCGCGCTCCAGAACCTGCGGCTCCGACTCGCTGCGCTCGCAGACGCGCTCCCAACGCTCGCGAAGCACGGCGTCGCGAAACCCGCGGCTGAACAAGGGCTCGACCAGTACCAGGAGCCGAAAGCCCGCGGCGAATTCTACGACCCCGACCCACTCGGTCTCCGCACAGGCGAAGGCGTCGGACCGCAGCTCACAGCAGTGCTGGAGCAAGTGGCGCTGGACGCGCGACAGTACGTCGACGCGAAGCAGCAGGTCGCTCGCCGCGTGCGCACGGAGCGTCGCGTGCTGGACGAGAAGCTGCTGAATATCCGAGGGGCTGTGATGATGGCGTTCCCAATGGGCCTCCCAGTCTTCGACCCCGTCCAGCACTTGTTGGACGCGAAAGACGCGCAGGACGCGCTCGCAGACTCGTCCGCAGCACTCGACGTTGTGCCAGAGGACCACGCAGAGCTCTGGTGGGCTGGGAAGCAGTTCTTTCGGGACCAGTACGTGCGCGACCTCGTTGGGACGAACGAGAAGACGACAGTGATCGTCAAGCTCCAGCGACCGGGCGGCGGAATGCCGGCGCGGGAGCCCGCAGTGAGCGAGGACGAGCGCAAAGCCATGATGGCGTTCTACTTTAAGAAGCAAGAGGAGCTCAAGAAGGCGGCCGACGACGACGCCGACGAGTACATGACGTCAGCGTGGGCGGACCCCAAGTCGCTCAAGAACTCGCTCCGCGGCACGAACAACATTCGGCCGTTCTGAGGCTAAGAGGGGGCACAGGAAGCGGAGAGAGGAAGGACTTTGGTACTCTCTCTTGTTGTTAGCTGTCGTTCTCGTCCTCTGTCGCGTTCGTGTGGGCACCGGATGCCTCCTTGTCGTCGACAGTGTCGCTACTTCGGCTCCTCCTGCTGCTGTCGTGCTTGCTCTTCGTGCTCACGTGGCTCTGCGGCATCTTCTTCTTCTTCTTCTTCCGTCGCTCCTTCGCGGCCGCAGAGTCGTCGGTGCCACCCAAAGCTGAGGGCTCGATACGCCAGCTGCTCGCTTCCACGGCCACCAGCTCACGGACGACGTCCTGAGCTGCGATGTCCGCCCTGTCGTCCGTCGCTCGAGGCTCACTAGCGGTGCTACGCTCACGTGTTTCTATGACTGGCAGAGGAGGCACCGACACCAGTCGCTCGTCGTGTGCGTCGTGGCCGTCGTCGATTCCGTCGCCCACACGCTCCGCGACTTCACCGCTCGATGAGCTTGGTGGTCTATTGGATAGAGTCTCCGCAACGACAGCTTCGACGCCAGCAGCTGGAGCCACCGCACGGGTGTCGTTTGCGACGCTCTTCTTCTGCCGCGGTCTCTTTGGAGGCGACGTCTGCTCCTTCTTGTGGTGCTTTGGCTTCGATGGCTTTCTGCCTGGCGACGCGTCGGCGCTCTCGCTCGGACTGGCGGTCGGAGCTGTGGCTTGTACTGTCGCTGTCGCTGTCGCCTCACTCTCAGTGACGACGACAAGAGCTGGTTCAGGCGCTGTCGCCATTGCTGTCGCGTCTCTGGTGTCGTTTCTTGCAGCGTCTGGTGTCGTTTCCACCTCACGTGTCGTGTCGACACAGTGTCGCGAGGCTTCTCGTGCGTCTTCCAGTCTGTTTGCTGCTGTGTCTGTCAGACTTGCGGTCTCGTCACGCGTGGCTTGCAACGACGGATCAGGGACCGGAGCGACTGTCGTCTCATCCTCCATGCCGCTTTGCTCGGTCGCAGGCGGTGCGACTGTCGTCACGACGTGCGACGACGCCTCGTCCAACGCTCGCAGCACCGACTGCTCGTGCTGCTGCTGCTCCTGTTGCTGTCGCTCCTGTTGCTCTTTTAGCCCTCCGCTGGTTTGCGTTCGAGAGAACGAAACCGATCGGAACGCACCACCCACGACAGCAGCGAGTCTGTCGACGACAGACGACAGCGTCTGGGGCGGTGGCTCTGCGCCGGGTAGCACCACGTCAGCGTCCCAGTCAAAGTTCGCTGCTGTCACAACCTGCTTGGCGACTCTGCCTTCTCTGAATCCATCAGTCCTGGCTGTCGCCTCGTCCTCGCCGTGCTGTTCCCCGACTGTCGCGACAATGTCGACCACCAGCGCTGTCGTGTCGTTCGCACGGCCTCCACTACCCTCGGTCGTGTCTGCGGCACTACTGCCACCGACGCGACTGGCAGCTCGCGTGCTTTCACAGAGCTGTACGAGCGCGTCCTTCTTCTCCCGCGCGAGGACCTGGAGAGCGGTGGTCCCGCCACGGTCCGAGAGCTCAAAGTCGGCCCCGCAGCGCACGAGGAGCTGCACGACCTCGCTCTGGCGCTTCCGACACGCCATGAGGAGCGCACACTCCCGTCGACTGACGCTCGTCGCGTCCACAAACGCACGGTCGTCGCCCCACGCGAGCTGCACGAGCATGCACTGCACGACCGCTAGGAGCCCGTTCGCGGCCGCAAAGTGCAGCGCAGTGAGGCCGTGGCCGTTCGGCTGCTTCCAGCACGCAACGTACGCGCTCGCTCGCTCGGACGGCAGCAGCTGGAGCAGCTCCATCGCACACGCTTCGTGGCTCGCTTCACACGCCAAGAGCAGCGCGTGGTTCCCGCTCGCGTCGCTCGTCGCAAAGTCCGCACCGTGCTTGATGAGCAAGCGCACGACGCTCGCATGGCCGAACTTAGCGGCGAGCAGGAGTGCAAACTGCTTCGCAGCCCCAACAGTGGGCGACGCTGGCACGGCGACGTTCACGTTCGCTCCGTGGGCGAGCAGCGTCGCGACAATCGCGACGTGTCCGTTCATGCTCGCGGCCAAGAGCGGGTTCACGCGGACATTCACGTCCGCACTCGCGTTGTACACGACGCCGATCTGCTTGTCGACGTGGACAACCGCGTCAGCCGCACCAGACCGGGTGGGCGACGCGAGGACCCAGTCGACAACGTCCGCCATGCCCTCGAGGCTCGCAAGCAGCAACGGCGTCACCCCTTTCTCGTTCTGCAAGTGCACGTCGGCGTCGTGTTCGAGCAGCCACATGGCTGCGATGGGGTGGCTGTACTGGCACGCGTAGATGAGTGGCGTGCTCTCCCACATGCCGCGGATGTTGGTCAGCGGTGGGTAGCTACTCCGTTCTGCGAGCTGCGCCACACGCTCCATGCTCGCGACGTCGCCCGTCTTTACCGCTTTGAGGAACGCGATGCTCAGCGTCTCGAACGTTTGCTGCGGTGGTGGGACGTGGGCGTGCTTGGCGGGCGGTAGTAGGTTCAGCGACGGACCTCGCACGAGCGGAGACGGCGCGACGGCGACGGCGCTCGACGCCTTGGCGTTCGCGATCGCTGCGACGCTCGGCGATGAGCTCGTGAGTGTCGAGCCGGTCGAAGCTTGTGGCTGCGGCTCCGGCACCAGCGTGTTGGGCTTGTGCTTCGTCATCGTCGTCGTCTTCTGACTGCTCCGTCGACCGAAGCAGGTTGGGGCCCCACTCGGCGACACTTGTAGCGTCACGCCACCACCACTCCGTCCTCCTCCTCCTCCTGGTCCTCCTGCGGGCGTCACGACAGAGAACGTCCCGATAGCGCTGCTGCCCTGGGGCTGCACCGTGTTTCGCGACTCGGCGCATCCCATGTCATGCACTCACAGGAGAGAAGGACGCCAGATAGATAGATAGAGATAGAGAGAGCGACGTAGTTGTCGATCGCTTCGCTCCTCAAGACGAGCGCGAGTGCTTGTCGACTGCATTCTAAACTTAGGGAGCTTCCCACCCTGCCTACCTTTAGCCCGTCGTCTCGCCAGTCGCCTTCACCTTGATCAATGGCGCCGTCGACTCCCGTGTCGTCTCGACCTGTCGTCTCGCGAACGATGGCGGCTCCGTCCGGGACTCCGTGTGCGACTGCGGCTCCGACCGCGGCTTCCGTCCCGCCGCGAGTGTCGACTTGTGCCCCTTGCGTCTCGGTCACGACTCCGTGAGCGGCTACCGCTCCGTCGGTGAGCGCGCTTTCGAGACTCTCGGCGCCGTTGACGCGAGGAGCTGGCGCTGCGACTCCGCTGTCGTTGTCGCCTGTCGTTCGACGCCTCTGACTCTCTGCGGCTAGTGGTGTTCCCACCTCGTCCTGACCCAGTGGCGGAGGCCAACTGACGGTACCCCATGTCGCGCACTCGAAGCGCGTCGGTGAGCTGCCGCCACTCCGCAGCGCTGGACGGGACCTCACGAGCGCGACTGGCGCCAGCTGTCACATCGCTGTCGCGACCGTCGCCGTCGCAGTCGTCCACCTCGACGAGCTCTCGTCCTGTTTCCATACTGAGCGTCAGCATTTGCTTCTCAAGCACGTCACGGAGCACACGCTGGACGCTCTTGGCGCCACTGCCGCGTTTCCGGTACGTTGGACGACGGCGCTTGTAGTCCCGGAGACGGTCGGCTTCAGAGGCGTTAGGGAGGCCGTTGCTGCTGCTCATCCGTTTCAGTTCTACGCAACAGGACGGACGGAAGCCACCGCGTGAGTCTCGCAGTTACCACTCTAAAGACGCTCCAATAAGCACACGTACGCGCGGCTTTGTCGTCCTCCCGCAGCCGCTGGAGCTTCGCGCGAGCGCGTTCTGCAGCCGCCAGCTCCTCGCGTGTCCGTAGCTGCTTCACAAGCGTCTCTTTCGTCGTCTTCTGCTCACCATCGCATAGCGAGGATGTCGTGAGACGGACGGGAGGGAGAGAGGGGGCACCACACCAGACAACACGCCCGTCGAGCGAGTCGGGACGTACAAACACGACGCGCATCGCAAAGTCCACGACCAGGAACTTCCACAGCGCCATCACGAGCCGCTGTACACGCCAGTACAACACTGTCAGCCCCCTTCCCTTCTCGTCCTCTAATCGTCCGTCCGTCCCAGCAACGCACCGACGCGTCGCTGCCGAGAAACTCGCGCAGCTCTTGTACGAGCACGTCTGGTTGGCAGAACGCCGGGTGCTCCACGAGCCCCACGACGTACTCGACGAGGTCCATGTCGAGCGGCTCGCTCTGGAACACTGTGCGGCTCAGCTCGGCGATCAGCCAGCCCTGCACCGCCTTTCTGCGCTCGTCGTCCTCGTCGTCCTCGTCGTCCGCGTCCCACGCCAGCGCTGCGAACGCCCGCGGGATTCGCCGCCAGCGCTGCACAGCGGCGTAGAACTCGCCCGCGTCCGCCGCCAGCTCCCCAACCGCTCGAACGACGCGCTCGCGGGGGTCCGTCGGCTGCTCTCTGGTGCTGGCGTTGCTGTCCAGTGGCGTGTGGGATTCTGTCGTCGTCAATGGTTCGAGCAGACTCAGACTCTCTGTGTCTATTGGCTCGGTCTCATTCTCATCGTCTGCGTCGTCAGCTGTGGCCGCTGGATCAGCACTAGCGGCTGCTGTTTCATCGCCTGGAGACGAGCGACTGGGCTGTTCAATGCGCTGGACGTTCGGTGCGTTCGTGTAAAAGAACTACCGCCATACAATGCAGTGGTGAGTGAGTGAGTCCATGCGATGGTCTCCCCACCAGTCGGGACCGCCACTCGGAACAACATCACAGTCCGCACCGCGTGCGACTCGTGGGGTGGGAACTTGACGCCGTGGATCTTTCGCTGTCGTTACACCACCACCACCACCACCGCATGCTGTGAGTCCACAGCGCACTGTCGAACATAAGTGGTGTTTGCTCGCATTCGGACCGCACCAAGTGGCGCTCGAGCGCGTCTGCGTGGACAAAGTGGCGTGGCGTAGCGCCGCACCCCACGAGCGTCACTGCGGGGCCCACACACACGCCCGTGGTGGCGCAGAACGCGTCGATGCGGTGCGCGAGCGCGCTCGCGAACTCGAGGAACTGCGCCAACGTGAACGAACGGCTCACTTGCGCCAGAAGCTCCTCGGACGAGAAAAAGCTGCTGTGTCCCGTGGTTCAGCTAGAATTTACTACTGTACTACTGTATACTGAAATCCAACCACCACACCGCAAGAACCACCACTCGTTCCGTCCTTTACGTGCCAAGTGGTCCAGCCGTCACCCTCCTCCTACTTCTCACGCCCGACCTGCTTATCAACCTTCAACTTAAGCGCTGGATCGCCAGCGCGAGTGCTTCAGCGGCTGCACGTTCGGGCGGCTGAGCTGGATCGTCCGGAGCTTCTCCGACAGCTCGTCCTCGGACGTCTCGGGCTCCGGAGGCGCTGTCGCCACGTCCTTACACGCGCTGCTGTTGTTGTCATCTGGCGGCGTCGGTGGTGAAACCGAGTCAGCGACGGCTGGAGGCGGCTGGTTCGAGCTCAAGAGCGCGTTTGGCGGACTCGGGAGCGACTCGGTCGAGTTCCCAATAACCACCACAGCTCCAGCTGCAGCAGTCACGTCCGCACCAGACGCCTCTGGGGTCTCACACGCCTCGTCTTCGTTCCCCACGATCTCCTTCACACTGTGCTTCGCCAGTTCTTTCGCCACCATGGCCAAGTAGATCTACGCGAGCAGCAAATGAAGGAGGTCAGTCAGGCTCTCACCAAACACCAAACACCACCAAACACCACCAAACACCGCCAAACACCACCACACACCAACCTGCTGCGCCTTGGCGTCCAGTGCGGCTCGGTCCACGTCTTCTGGGATCGCAAAGTCCGTCGCCTCGGCGTTCTTAGCGTAGAAACTGTGCATCACTTGACGCACCATCTCCAGCTCGCCGTTCAGCATCGTGTCGCGCTCGCTCTCGTACTTAGCGAAGACGCGGTAGAGCTCCAACGTGACCGCCTGTAGGCGCTCGCGCGCGTGCTGGAGCTTCAGTTCGTTGCGCTCGAGTCGCTGGAGCGACGATGGCTCTGTGGCGCGGAGACGGCGCACTTTGCGTGCGTAGCAGTCGAAATCGAACTTAACGCGCTTGCGGTGCACGATCTGCGACCGGACCGACTTCATGGCGTTGATGTGGATGTCGAGGAACCGCAATGCACCCGCGAGCACCTCGTCCTGGTCGGTGGCACCAGTTCGTCAGTTCATCCGCCACTAAGTTCGTTTGTCCCCATAAACCTCCGACTCGGGATCAATCGCACTTACCGCATTGAAAAAGTGGTTTTTCGCCTCTTTCGTCTCGTTGATAGCGCACATAGCGTGCCGAAACTTCTCGGCGTCGGCGCCAGTGCCGACCGAGTGGACGCTCACGACGCACCAGACGTCGGCGCCGAGGCTCGCGCACGCGGCGCAGTAGAGCGGCAATGCGCGCGCACGGTAGTGCTCGAGGCTCTGCCGAATGTCCAGCAGTTTAAGCAGCAGACTGGCAAACCGCTGCGCGTACTGCGCGTAGTCGTCGTCGTCGTCCTCCGTGGCGGTCGTGAGCTGCACGCGTGTCAGTGTGTATGGTATACAAACTTCCAGTGAAAAAGACCCGACAAACCGCACCTTTCCGAGGTGGTCGAAGAGCTGGAAGCGCAGCTGGCGCTTGCGGAGCTGCCAGTCGCAGCGCAGCGACGCCGCGCGCGCTCTCGTGTCCATGCTTGCGGCGCAAGCTGCTGCTGCTGGGAGGTACAGTAGCTCGCAGTGAGCAGCTCGAGGAGGGCTGGAGCGCCATCTTGGCACCACTCCGATAAGATCCGAGCAGTAAAGATAGCGACTGTCCAGCTTGGGTGAAATGCAGCCACTTTCTTTTCGAAAGTCTCGAGCGTGTTGCTAACAATCTTTCTAATACGCTACGATGCCTTCCCCTGGTTTCTTCATTATCGGGCAATTTATCCCTTTGCTTGCTTGACCTTGGTTCACAAACCCTCCAACACACCACACAGCTCTCGACCTGGGTCTCGGTGAGATGGCGGACGTCGCCGCGAGCCCCGAGCCGCGCGCGAACGCAGACGTGAGCACATCGACGCCGCCCTCCGCAGCAACAGCGACAGGCGCCACTCGGCGCGGCCGGAAGAGTGCGCACCCCCGAGACGCCGCAGCGTCGCCTGGCGGCCATTATGCAGACCCGCGCTCGCCCATCGCGTCCACGCCTCTCAAGCGCGCACGCGTGCAGAAGCCGTCACCGTCTTCTGCTGTGACCGACAGTAGCGACGCACACGTGACGCCACGCAGCCTCGAGAGCGCGTACGACGCGCCGCCCAGGTGCGAGAGAGAGAGAGGCTGTTGCCATTGGTGGATGATGGCAAGCGAGGACTAATGATGAGGCGGCCAGTGCCAGCAGCAGCGAAAAGCCAGACGGCGAGCTCTTCTCGCCTGCGCTAAAGCCTCCACGAGCAGCAGCGAAGGCCAAGAGCTCGTCTCCGAGCAGCAGCAGTTCCCAGACGAAGGCGGACGACGCGACAGTGTCCCTTCTGTCGACGAGCTCTACGTGTTCCGAGCACGAGAGTGACGGTGACGAAGGTGGGAAGGCGACTGTGGGGACCACCGCTGCCTCTTTGCTTCATCACGATGGTGAGGAAGGGAGCGGAGGGACCAACCAAGAGGAAGAGGAAGAGGACGAAGAAGAAGAGGAAGAAGAAGAAGAGGAAGAGGAAGCGAACGTGTACGCGGGCAGCTCCGACTCGACAAGCGAAGCGTCGACGTCCGACCAGGAGTTTAACCCGTGCGTGTGTGGTAGAGAGAGAGGGAAGGGGTGTCGTCACACGAGCGACTACTGAAGGAGCCGAGGCTCACGAGTGGGTCTTGGACGTCTCTTCTCTCTCTCAGTTTCTACTTTATGAAGACGCTGCCCAAGTACGAGGAGATCGTACTTAGTCCGCGGCCAATTGCGCTGCCCGCCAAGTCCCGGACGTCGCCCAAGATCTGCTTGGTACGTGGGATTACTGAGTGGTTGGGTGGCTGACTGGTGCTTCTCTCTCTCTCTCTCTCTCTCTCACACACACACACACACACACACACCTGACGCTGTCGACCAGGTGCTCGACCTGGACGAGACGCTCGTCCACTGCAGCGTGGACGACGTCGAGAGCCCGCACTTGCAGTTCCCAGTACGTGGTGTGCGTTTGGGGGTCGGTGCGACGTTAAGTACGCTGCGAACTTACGGCTGTGCCTCCCCGTAGGTGAACTTTAATGGCGTCGAGTACACAGTGAAGGTGAAGAAGCGGCCGCACATGGAGTACTTCCTCAAGCGCGTGTCGAAGCTCTTTGAGGTCGTCGTGTTCACTGCGTCCCATCGCGCGTACGCGGAGACGCTGCTGAACCTGCTCGACCCGCACCGGAACCTCATTAAGTACGATTCGACGGAGACTGCGAGGGCTAGTGGTTAAAACTCACGACGCGCTCGGACGCAGGTACCGGTTGTATCGAGACGACTGCCTCGACGTGTTTGGGAACTACCTCAAGGACCTGAACGTGCTCGGCCGCGATTTGTCCAAAGTGCTGCTCGTCGACAACTCGCCGCACGCGTTTGGGTACCAGGTGCGTACTTAGTCGGATAGACTGTGGGGATTGCGTAACGAACCTCACACTCTTGGGGCCACCGCTAGGTTGGCAACGGCGTCCCGATCGAGACGTGGTACGACGACGAAGGCGACGACGAGCTCCTGAACCTCCTCCCGTTCCTCGAGAGCCTCGTGGACGCCGACGACGTGCGGCCGATCGTCGAGCAGCAGTTCCAGATCCAGAAGCTCATTGACGCGACCCCGGATGACGTTGTGTGAGGCGAGCGAGTGAGCGAGCGCCAGTTTGTCGCCCACCCTCCCTTAGCTCCTTTCGCTTCCATTGCGCAGCCTCCTTGCTCGACCCGCTAGCTAGTAAGTAGTCCATTAATCACCAACCACGCTCACCCTCATCATGCTCGCTCCATGCTCTCAACGCTCCTCTCGTGTGCGTGGTGCCTGAGGTGCTTGCGTCTCGACCGTCGCCCACGCTCGCCCACCTCTCGGTCGACTCGAAAATCACATCCGTCAACTGACTAATTTCTGGGCCACTTGACAGTCGGAAATTCTTCGCATTCGCATTCAATGAGTGAATGCGAATGAAAGTCCTTCACCACCAACTCCCTCCCACTCGCCAATTCGCCCTCCGCCCTCCGACCCAACCGCACGTCGTTTCTCGTTGCCAAGAGACCTCGCTGCAGCAGGCGTGTGTGCACACCTTCGTCCGCAATGCGCACCAAGGAGGAGTTTATGCGCGCGTTCCCGCAGTACGGCTACGGCTGCGTGGACGCGGACGCGGCGTTGCTCGAGATCGACCGCCTCCGCGCCGACGAGTTCGCCCACATGAGCGGTGCGTCTGGGCGTCTTCCAGTGTCTAGCTGCTCGTCATCTCTCGCTCACACGCACACACACTGGCAGGCAGCGTGTACTTGGACCACGCAGGCGCCACAATGTACTCGCAGACGCAGCTCACGCGCGTGTTCGAAGAGCTCACGTCCTCGTCGCCATTCGCGAACCCCCACAGCAACAACAGCAGCAGCGAAGCCGCTGCTTCGTCCACGACTGCCGCTCGCATCGCACGTGTAAAGCGCCAGACAATGCGCTTCTTCCGCGCGAGTTCCGACGAGTACGAGCTCGTGTTCACAGCCGGCGCCACCGCGGCGCTCAAGCTCGTGGGCGAGTACTTCCCATGGAGCGACGGTGGCGAAAAGAGCACGTTTGCGTACGCAATGGACGCCCACACGAGCGTGCTCGGCATCCGAGGGTACGCAGCTGCGCACGGCGCAACGACCACATGCGTCTCACTCGAGAGAATGGCGCAGTTGGAGCACGAAGCGGCCGCTTCGACCGTCGCGTCCCAGGTCCCGACCGAGAGCGACGACAAGCGACCGCGGAGTCTCTTTGCGTTCCCAGCAGAGTGCAACTTTAGCGGCGTGCGCCACTCGTTGGCGCTCGTGCAGCACGTCCAGAACGGCGGCTTGGACCCTCGCCAGCACTGGTTCGTGCTCCTGGACGCGGCTAAGTACGTTGGGACGCACCGTCTCGACCTCTCGCTGTGCTCGCCGGACTTTGTCGTGCTCTCGTTCTACAAGATGTTTGGGTACCCGACTGGCCTCGGAGCGTTGCTGGTGCGCAAGACAGCGCTCCGTGTGCTCCAGAAGCACTACTACGGCGGTGGGACCGTCCAGAGTATCCTCGCGACCCAACCTATCGTCGTCCCACGTGGCGTGTCGAGCGCTAGCGACGACAGTGCGCGCTTTGCCGACGGGTCGCCGTCGTTCCTGTCGATTCTGTCGCTCCGACACGGCTTGGACCAGCTCGAGACGCTCGGGATGGCGCACATCGAAGCCCACACGGCAGCGCTCACAGCGCTGTTGCACGCGCGGTTAGCAGCCATGAGACACTGGAATGGGGCGCCCGTGTGTGAGCTCTACGGCCACCACCCAGGCGCGCGCCGAGGCGCTGTCGTCGCGTGCAACTTCCTCCGACCGGACGGGAGCTACGTTGGGTACGCGGAGGTGGGGAAACTCGCAGCGATCCACGCGATCCAGCTGCGCACAGGCTGCTTCTGTAACCCTGGCGCGTGCCAAGCGTACTTGCGGCTCACTGACAACGACTTGCTCGCTGGCATGGCGGCCGGCCACGTCTGTGGCGACGACATGGACCTCGTCGACGGCCGCCCGACTGGCGCAGTGCGGCTCTCGATCGGCTACATGACGACATACGAGGACATTGCGGCGTTCACGGACTTTGCGAGCCAGTACTTTGTCAGCAGCCACGCACCATCTGCGCAGTTAGAGCGAGCGGACGGCAGGCAGCAAGCGACAGCAGCAATCGGGCATCTCCGACTCCGAAAGATCACGCTCTTCCCAGTCAAGTCGTGCAGCGGGATGGTCGTGGACGCATGGCCAGTCGGGTCGCGCGGGCTCTTGTTTGACCGCGAGTGGGCGATTGTGGACGCGGCGACGAACAAGGCACTGTCGCTCAAGGAGCTCCCGGAGCTCTGCTTTGTGCACCCGCGCGTGGACCTCACGCACCAGACGCTCACGCTCTCATTCCGGCGGCCTTCCACTACGGACGACAAGGACATAGCTGCCGCTCGAGACGAGTTTGTGCTCCCGCTTCGCCACACAGACACTCGCAGCAAAGACGCACTCGATGCCGACAGGGACCTGCGTGTGTGTACGGACGCGTGCAAGGGCCGCGATGTGGGGAACGACGTATCGCAGTGGCTCACCGAGCGCCTGCACCGTCCGTGCGTGCTCGTGCGTGTGGCGGCGAACCGCCTTCGGGACTCGCACGCGTCGGCACGGAAGCGTCGGAGTCGCCAAGACGACAGCAGCACTGTCACGTCAGCGACCGTCGGTAGCGAATCTGAGCGTCCCGAGTCCGCGACACAGAGCGACAGGCGTGTAGCGAGCAAGATTGGGTTTGCGAACCAGGCGCAGTTCCTCCTGCTGTCGCGAGCGAGCGTCGCGGACTTGAACGCGTCGCTCCGAGCCGCTGGGTCCGCTGCTGTGAACGAGGACGCGTTCCGCGCAAACCTGATCGTCGACGGCTGTGCGGCGTTCGACGAGGACGCGTGGACGCGTGTGCAGGTCGGCGGGACCGGAGGCAAGGACGACAGGACGTCGACTGGCGACAGTGACGACGGAGGAGGAGAAGGCGTCGCGTTCGACGTGTCGGGGCCGTGCAGTCGCTGCAGTATGGTGAACGTGGACCCAACGACTGGCGCGTTCAGCCGGGCGCCGCTGCAAGCGCTCGCTCGGTACCGCCGCGAGCGCAGCAGCATCTTCTTTGGCCAGTTTCTCACGCGTGTGAGCAGTGGGAGGGAGGCAACGGCACCGCTGGCGTGGCTGAGCGTGAACGACAATGTCGTGGCGTTCAGCGAGCGACGAGCTGGGACAAGATGAGCGCCTGCTGAGGTCGGTCTTGGAAGTGGGGTGGTGCCATTGTCCAACCATGACCAGGAAGGAGCATGTGACAATGTCGTCAACACCGTCGCGACAGACGGTGTCGTCACACGTCAAAGTAAACTGATTGTACAGTTGTGGTACAATTGTGGTACAGGTACGCCAAAAAACCTTGAAATGAGGTTTTTCACCCATTTGTTTATGTGCACCACGCAAAAGATCTATTGAGTGGTCCACATAGAGCTCAAATTCGACACTGCGGAATCAACAGTATACAACTCGAAGTGAATGTGCGAATATGTGTCCAGTTGAGCTTTTGAAGGGAGGGGGGTGTTTTGGATTTTGCGTGGAGAGCCGACACACTTTGAGTTTCGCCCAGTCAGTCGCAAGCTTCCCCACCTCCTCTTCACCTCCTCCTCTTCATCAAGATGCCGAACCCACGCGTGTTCTTCGACATGACTGTCGGCGGTGCCGAAGCCGGCCGCATCGAGTTCGAGCTGTTCGCCGACAAGGTGCCCAAGACGGCCGAGAACTTCCGCGCGCTCTGCACGGGCGAGAAGGGCGTGGGCCGCTCGGGCAAGCCGCTCCACTTCAAGGGCTCGGCGTTCCACCGCGTGATCCCGAACTTCATGTGCCAAGGCGGCGACTTCACGCGCGGCAACGGCACGGGCGGCGAGTCGATCTACGGCGAGAAGTTTGCGGACGAGAACTTCCTCCTCAAGGTTCGTTTTTGTTTATTATCTGCGTGCTTGTATTGGGATGTGGACGACTCTGTGTGTGGTGTGAAAGGTTGGCAACTAACGTGAATTATGATTACGGTACTCCCTTCTATTTGTACTATTTAGCACAAGGGCGAGGGCATTCTGTCGATGGCGAACGCCGGCCCGAACACGAACGGCTCGCAGTTCTTCATCTGCACGGTGGAGACGTCGTGGCTGGACGGCAAGCACGTGGTCTTTGGCCGCGTCGTCGAGGGCATGGACGTGGTGAAGGCCATTGAGCGCGTCGGCAGCCAGTCGGGCCAGACGAAGAAGCCGGTCGTGGTCGCGAACTGTGGCGAGCTCTAAGCGACGCCTCTCGCTCTGATGTATGAAGCCGTGAGCCTCTTTCGTCGGTGCTGAGCGCTGCACGAAGCGGCCGCCAGCCTGACGTCTTGTGCAGGTGGCGTCTAGTGACCCCACTGCCAGCAGTAGCAACCCGAAACGATCGCTAACGAGTCAAACGTGACGCGTTGCGGTCTCCTCATCCCTATTTTTAGTGTTTCCCGTTTTTTTCATACAGGCACATTCTCATTAGTAAACACTAGTTTTGACAGTTTTAAAATTGGTTATGACAGTCATCATAAATAAATAGTACTCTTTTTATCAAGGTTCCACCAGACATGTACGGATTGATAAGGCTATCATTAGAAGAAGGTAAAATGCATAAAGAAG